>CAKAIZ010000131.1:0-58929 GCA_916610145.1 Eristalis arbustorum | reverse complement strand
GGGGTTGATTAGTAGGGCACCATAGCTCATAGCTCATCTTCCATAGCTCATCTTCCAACCCACACGCGTGGAGATGTTATCGTGCATGTACCCATTGACTCTGAGACTCTGGGATGGAAAAAGTTGGCGGTGATTAGTAGGGCACAATAGCTCATAGCTCATCTTCCATAGCTCATCTTCCAACCCACACGCGTGGAGATGTTATCGTGCATGTACCCATTGACTGTAAGACTCTGGGATGGAAAAAGTTGGCGGTGATTAGTAGGGCAATTTTGAAGGTTTCCATAGCTCATCTTCCAACCCACACGCGTGGAGATGTTATCGTGCATGTACCTATTGACTCTAAGGCTCTGGGATGGAAAAAGTTGGCCGTGGTCAGTAGGGCAATTTTGAAGGTTTCCATAGCTCATCTTCCAATCCACACGCGTGGAGATGTTATCGTGCATGTACCTAGTGACTCTAAGACTCTGGGATGGAAAAAGTTGGCCGTGGTCAGTAGGGCACCATAGCTCATAGCTCATCTTCCATAGCTCATCTTCCAACCCACACGCGTGGAGATGTTATCGTGCATGTACCCATTGACTCTAAGACTCTGGGATGGAAAAAGTTGGCGGTGATTAGTAGGGCACCATAGCTCATAGCTCATCTTCCATAGCTCATCTTCCAACCCACACGCGTGGAGATGTTATCGTGCATGTAACCACTGACTCTGAGACTCTGGGATGGAAAAAGTTGGCGGTGATTAGTAGGGCACCATAGCTCATAGATCATCTTCCATAGCTCATCTTCCAACCCACACGCGTGGAGATGTTATCGTGCATGTACCCACTGACTCTGAGACTCTGGGATGGAAAAAGTTGGCGGTGATTAGTAGGGCACCATAGCTCATAGCTCATCTTCCATAGCTCATCTTTCAACCCACACGCGTGGAGATGTTATCGTGCATGTACCTAGTGACTCTAAGACTCTGGGATGGAAAAAGCTGGCGGTGATTAGTAGGGCACCATAGCTCATAGCTCATCTTCCATAGTTCATCTTCCAACCCATACGCGTGGAGATGTTATCGTGCATGTAACCACTGACTCTGAGACTCTGGGATGGAAAAAGTTGGGGTTGATTAGTAGGGCACCATAGCTCATAGCTCATCTTCCATAGCTCATCTTCCAACCCACACGCGTGGAGATGTTATGGTGCATGTACCCATTGACTCTGAGACTCTGGGATGGAAAAAGTTGGCGGTGGTCAGTAGGGCAATTTTGAACGCTTCCATAGCTCATCTTCCAATCCACACGGGCGGTGATGTTATCGTGCATGTACCCATTGACTCTGAGACTCTGGGATGGAAAAAGTTGGCGGTGATTAGTAGGGCAATTTTGAAGGTTTCCATAGCTCATCTTCCAACCCACACGCGTGGAGATGTTATCGTGCATGTAGCCACTGACTCTAAGACTCTGGGATGGAAAAAGTTGGCCGTGGTCAGTAGGGCAATTTTGAAGGTTTCCATAGCTCATCTTCCAACCCACACGCGTGGAGATGTTATCGTGCATGTACCCATTGACTCTAAGACTCTGGGATGGAAAAAGTTGGCGGTGATTAGTAGGGCACCATAGCTCATAGCTCATCTTCCATAGCTCATCTTCCATAGCTCATCTTCCAACCCACACGCGTGGAGATGTTATCGTGCATGTACCCATTGACTCTGAGACTCTGGGATGGAAAAAGTTGGCGGTGATTAGTAGGGTACCATAGCTCATAGCTCATCTTCCATAGCTCATCTTCCAATCCACACGCGTGGAGATGTTATCGTGCATGTACCTATTGACTCTAAGACTCTGGGATGGAAAAAGTTGGCGGTGATTAGTAGGGCACCATAGCTCATAGCTCATCTTCCATAGCTCATCTTCCAACCCACACGCGTGGAGATGTTATCGTGCATGTACCCATTGACTCTGAGACTCTGGGATGGAAAAAGTTGGCGGTGGTCAGTAGGGCAATTTTGAACGCTTCCATAGCTCATCTTCCAATCCACACGGGCGGTGATGTTATCGTGCATGTACCCATTGACTCTGAGACTCTGGGATGGAAAAAGTTGGCGGTGATTAATAGGGCAATTTTGAAGGTTTCCATAGCTCATCTTCCAACCCACACGCGTGGAGATGTTATCGTGCATGTACCCACTGACTCTAAGACTCTGGGATGGAAAAAGTTGGCGGTGATTAGTAGGGCACCATAGCTCATAGCTCATCTTCCATAGCTCAACTTCCAACCCACACGCGTGGAGATGTTATCGTGCATGTAGCCACTGACTCTGAGACTCTGGGATGGAAAAAGTTGGCGGTGATTAGTAGGGCAATTTTGAAGGTTTCCATAGCTCATCTTCCAACCCACACGCGTGGAGATGTTATCGTGCATGTACCCATTGACTCTAAGACACTCTAAGATAGCTCATCTTCCAACCCACACGGGTGGTGATGTTATCGTGCATGTACCCATTGACTCTGAGACTCTGGGATGGAAAAAGTTGGCCGTGGTCAGTAGGGCAATTTTTAAGGTTTCCATAGCTCATCTTCCAACCCACACGGGTGATGATGTTATCGTGCATGTACCCATTGACTCTGAGACTCTGGGATGGAAAAAGTTGGCGGTGATTAGTAGGGCACCATAGCTCATAGCTCATCTTCCATAGCTCATCTTCTAACCCACACGCGTGAAGATGTTATCGTGCATGTACCTATTGACTCTAAGACTCTGGGATGGAAAAAGTTGGCGTTGAGTAGTAGGGCACCATAGCTCATAGCTCATCTTCCATAGCTCATCTTCCAACCCACACGCGTGGAGATGTTATCGTGCATGTACCCATTGACTCTAAGACTCTGGGATGGAAAAAGTTGGCGGTGATTAGTAGGGCACCATAGCTCATAGCTCATCTTCCATAACTCATCTTCCAACCCACACGCGTGGAGATGTTATCGTGCATGTACCTATTGACTCTAAGACTCTGGGATGGAAAAAGTTGGCGGTGATTAGTAGGGCACCATAGCTCATAGCTCATCTTCCATAGCTCATCTTCCAACCCACACGCGTGGAGATGTTATCGTGCATGTACCCATTGACTCTGAGACTCTGGGATGGAAAAAGTTGGCGGTGGTCAGTAGGGCAATTTTGAACGCTTCCGTAGCTCATCTTCCAATCCACACGGGCGGTGATGTTATCGTGCATGTACCCATTGACTCTGAGACTCTGGGATGGCAAAAGTTGGCGGTGATTAGTAGGGCACCATAGCTCAAAGCTCATCTTCCATAGCTCATTTTCCAACCCACACGCGTGGAGATGTTATCGTGCATGTACCCATTGACTCTGAGACTCTGGGATGGAAAAAGTTGGCGGTGCTTAGTAGGGCAATTTTGAAGGTTTCCATAGCTCATCTTCCAACCCACACGCGTGGAGATGTTATCGTGCATGTACCCATTGACTCTAAGACTCTGGGATGGAAAAAGTTGGCGGTGATTAGTAGGGCACCATAGCTCATAGCTCATCTTCCATAGCTCATCTTCCAACCCACACGCGTGGAGATGTTATCGTGCATGTACCTATTGACTCTAAGACTCTCGGATGGAAAAAGTTGGCGTTGAGTAGTAGGGCACCATAGCTCATAGCTCATCTTCCATAGCTCATCTTCCAACCCACACGCGTGGAGATGTTATCGTGCATGTACCCATTGACTCTGAGACTCTGGGATGGAAAAAGTTAGCGGTGATTAGTAGGGCACCATAGCTCATAGCTCATCTTCCATAGCTCATCTTCCAACCCACACGCGTGGAGATGTTATCGTGCATGTACCCATTGACTCTAAGACTCTGGGATGGAAAAAGATGGCGGTGATTAGTAGGGCACCATAGCTCATAGCTCATCTTCCATAGCTCATCTTCCAACCCACACGCGTGGAGATGTTATCGTGCATGTAGCCACTGACTCTAAGACTCTGGGATGGAAAAAGTTGGCGGTGATTAGTAGGGCACCATAGCTCATAGCTCATTCTCCAACCCACACGGGTGGTGATGTTATCGTGCATGTACCCATTGACTCTGAGACTCTGGGATGGAAAAAGTTGGCGGTGATTAGTAGGGCACCATAGCTCATAGCTCATCTTCCATAGCTCATCTTCCAACCCACACGCGTGGAGATGTTATCGTGCATGTACCCATTGACTCTGAGACTCTGGGATGGAAAAAGTTGGCGTTGAGTAGTAGGGCACCATAGCTCATAGCTCATCTTCCATAGCTCATCTTCCAACCCACACGCGTGGAGATGTTATCGTGCATGTACCCACTGACTCTAAGACTCTGGGATGGAAAAAGTTGGCGGTGATTAGTAGGGCACCATAGCTCATAGCTCATCTTCCATAGCTCATCTTCCAACCCACACGCGTGGAGATGTTATCGTTCATGTACCCATTGACTTTGAGACTCTGGGATGGAAAAAGTTGGCCGTGGTCAGTAGGGCAATTTTGAAGGTTTCCATAGCTCATCTTCCAACCCACACGCGTGGAGATGTTATCGTGCATGTACCCATTGACTCTGAGACTCTGGGATGGAAAAAGTTGGCGGTGATTAGTAGGGCACCATAGCTCATAGCTCATCTTCCATAGCTCATCTTCCAACCCACACGCGTGGAGATGTTATCGTGCATGTACCCATTGACTCTGAGACTCTGGGATGGAAAAAGTTGGCGGTGATTAGTAGGGCACCATAGCTCATAGCTCATCTTCCATAGCTCATCTTCCAACCCACACGCGTGGAGATGTTATCGTGCATGTACCCACTGACTCTAAGACTCTGGGATGGAAAAAGTTGGCGGTGATTAGTAGGGCACCATAGCTCATAGCTCATCTTCCATAACTCATCTTCCAACCCACACGCGTGGAGATGTTATCGTGCATGTACCTATTGACTCTAAGACTCTGGGATGGAAAAAGTTGGCCGTGGTCAGTAGGGCAATTTTGAAGGTTTCCATAGCTCATCTTCCAACCCACACGCGTGGAGATGTTATCGTGCATGTACCCATTGACTCTGAGATTCTGGGATGGAAAAAGTTGGCGGTGGTCAGTAGGGCAATTTTGAACGCTTCCATAGCTCATCTTCCAATCCACACGGGCGGTGATGTTATCGTGCATGTAGCCATTGACTCTGAGACTCTGGGATGGAAAAAGTTGGCGGTGATTAGAAGGGCAATTTTGAAGGTTTCCATAGCTCATCTTCCAACCCACACGCGTGGAGATGTTATCGTGCATGTACCCATTGACTCTAAGGCTCTGGGATGGAAAAAGTTGGCGGTGATTAGTAGGGCACCATAGCTCATAGCTCATCTTCCATAGCTCATCTTCCAACCCACACGCGTGGAGATGTTATCGTGCATGTACCCACTGACTCTAAGACTCTGGGATGGAAAAAGTTGGCGGTGATTAGTAGGGCACCATAGCTCATAGCTCATCTTCCATAGCTCATCTTCCAACCCACACGCGTGGAGATGTTATCGTGCATGTAGCCACTGACTCTGAGACTCTGGGATGGAAAAAGTTGGCGGTGATTAGTAGGGCAATTTTGAAGGTTTCCATAGCTCATCTTCCAACCCACACGCGTGGAGATGTTATCGTGCATGTACCCATTGACTCTAAGACTCTGGGATGGAAAAAGTTGGCGGTGATTAGTAGGGCACCATAGCTCATAGCTCATCTTCCATAGCTCATCTTCCAACCCACACGCGTGGAGATGTTATCGTGCATGTACCCACTGACTCTAAGACTCTGGGATGGAAAAAGTTGGCGGTGATTAGTAGGGCACCATAGCTCATAGCTCATCTTCCATAGCTCATCTTCCAACCCACACGCGTGGAGATGTTTTCGTGCATGTACCCATTGACTCTGAGACTCTGGGATGGAAAAAGTTGGCGGTGGTCAGTAGGGCAATTTTGAACGCTTCCACAGCTCATCTTCCAATCCACACGGGCGGTGATGTTATCGTGCATGTACCCATTGACTCTGAGACTCTGGGATGGCAAAAGTTGGCGGTGATTAGTAGGGCACCATAGCTCAAAGCTCATCTTCCATAGCTCATTTTCCAACCCACACGCGTGGAGATGTTATCGTGCATGTACCCATTGACTCTGAGACTCTGGGATGGCAAAAGTTGGCGGTGATTAGTAGGGCACCATAGCTCATAGCTCATCTTCCATAGCTCATCTTCCAACCCACACGCGTGGAGATGTTATCGTGCATGTACCCATTGACTCTAAGACTCTGGGATGGAAAAAGTTGGCGGTGATTAGTAGGGCACCATAGCTCATAGCTCATCTTCCATAGCTCATCTTCCAACCCACACGCGTGGAGATGTTATCGTGCATGTACCCATTGACTCTGAGACTCTGGGATGGAAAAAGTTGGCGGTGATTAGTAGGGCACCATAGCTCATAGCTCATCTTCCATAGCTCATCTTCCAACCCACACGCGCGGAGATGTTATCGTGCATGTACCCATTGACTCTAAGACTCTGGGATGGAAAAAGTTGGCGGTGATTAGTAGGGCACCATAGCTCATAGCTCATCTTCCATAGCTCATCTTCCAACCCACACGCGTGGAGATGTTATCGTGCATGTACCCACTGACTCTAAGACTCTGGGATGGAAAAAGTTGGCGGTGATTAGTAGGGCACCATAGCTCATAGCTCATCTTCCATAGCTCATCTTCCAACCCACACGCGTGGAGATATTATCGTGCATGTACCCACTGACTCTAAGACTCTGGGATGGAAAAAGTTGGCGGTGATTAGTAGGGCACCATAGCTCATAGCTCATCTTCCATAGCTCATCTTCCAACCCACACGGGTGGAGATGTTATCGTGCATGTACCTATTGACTCTAAGACTCTGGGATGGAAAAAGTTGGCGGTGATTAGTAGGGCACCATAGCTCATAGCTCATCTTCCATAGCTCATCTTCCAACCCACACGGGTGGAGATGTTATCGTGCATGTACCTATTGACTCTAAGACTCTGGGATGGAAAAAGTTGGCGGTGATTAGTAGGGCACCATAGCTCATAGCTCATCTTCCAACCCACACGCGTGGAGATATTATCGTGCATGTACCCACTGACTCTAAGACTCTGGGATGGAAAAAGTTGGCGGTGATTAGTAGGGCACCATAGCTCATAGCTCATCTTCCATAGCTCATCTTCCAACCCACACGGGTGGAGATGTTATCGTGCATGTACCTATTGACTCTAAGACTCTGGGATGGAAAAAGTTGGCGGTGATTAGTAGGGCAATTTTGAAGGTTTCCATAGCTCATCTTCCAGCCCACACGCGTGGAGATGTTATCGTGCATGTACACATTGACTCTAAGACTCTGGGATGGAAAAAGTTGGCGGTGATTAGTAGGGCACCATAGCTCATAGCTCATCTTCCATAGCTCATCTTCCAACCCACACGCGTGGAGATGTTATCGTGCATGTACCCATTGACTCTGAGAATCTGGGATGGAAAAAGTTGGCGGTGATTAGTAGGGCAATTTTGAAGGTTTCCATAGCTCATCTTCCAACCCACACGCGTGGAGATGTTATCGTGCATGTACCCATTGACTCTGAGACTCTGGGATGGAAAAAGTTGGCGGTGATTAGTAGGGCAATTTTGAAGGTTTCCATAGCTCATCTTCCAACCCACACGCGTGGAGATGTTATCGTGCATGTACCCATTGACTCTAAGACTCTGGGATGGAAAAAGTTGGCGGTGATTAGTAGGGCACCATAGCTCATAGCTCATCTTCCATAGCTCATCTTCCAACCCACACGCGTGGAGATATTATCGTGCATGTACCCATTGACTCTAAGACTCTGGGATGGAAAAAGTTGGCGGTGATTAGTAGGGCAATTTTGAAGGTTTCCATAGCTCATCTTCCAACCCACACGCGTGGAGATGTTATCGTGCATGTACCCACTGACTCTAAGACTCTGGGATGGAAAAAGTTGGCGGTGATTAGTAGGGCATCATAGCTCATAGCTCATCTTCCATAGCTCATCTTCCATAGCTCATCTTCCAACCCACACGGGTGGTGATGTTATCGTGCATGTACCCATTGACTCTAAGACTCTGGGATGGAAAAAGTTGGCGGTGATTAGTAGGGCACCATAGCTCATAGCTCATCTTCCATAGCTCATCTTCCAACCCACACGCGTGGAGATGTTATCGTGCATGTACCTATTGACTCTAAGACTCTCGGATGGAAAAAGTTGGCGGTGATTAGTACGGCACCATAGCTCATAGCTCATCTTCCATAGCTCATCTTCCAACCCACACGCGTGGATATGTTATCGTGCATGTACCCATTGACTCTGAAACTCTAGGATGGAAAAAGTTGGCGGTGATTAGTAGGGCACCATAGCTCATAGCTCATCTTCCATAGCTCATTTTCCAACCCACACGCGTGGAGATGTTATCGTGCATGTACCCATTGACTCTAAGACTCTGGGATGGAAAAAGTTGGCGGTGATTAGTAGGGCACCATAGCTCATAGCTCATCTTCCATAGCTCATCTTCCATAGCTCATCTTCCAACCCACACGCGTGGGGATGTTATCGTGCATGTACCCATTGACTCTGAGACTCTGGGATGGAAAAAGTTGGCGGTGATTAGTAGGGTACCATAGCTCATAGCTCATCTTCCATAGCTCATCTTCCAACCCACACGCGTGGAGATGTTATCGTGCATGTACCCATTGACTCTGAGACTCTGGGATGGAAAAAGTTGGCGGTGGTCAGTAGGGCAATTTTGAAGGTTTCCATAGCTCATCTTCCAACCCACACGCGTGGAGATATTATCGTGCATGTACCCATTGACTCTAAGACTCTGGGATGGAAAAAGTTGGCGGTGGTCAGCAGGGCAATTTTTAAGGTTTCCATAGCTCATCTTCCAACCCACACGCGTGGAGATGTTATCGTGCATGTACCCATTGACTCTGAGACTCTGGGATGGAAAAAGTTGGCGGTGATTAGTAGGGCACCATAGCTCATAGCTCATCTTCCATAGCTCATCTTCCATAGCTCATCTTCCAACCCACACGCGTGGAGATGTTATCGTGCATGTACCCATTGACTCTGACACTCTGGGATGGAAAAAGTTGGCGGTGATTAGTAGGGCACCATAGCTCATAGCTGATCTTCCATAGCTCATCTTCCAACCCACACGCGTGGAGATGTTATCGTGCATGTACCCATTGACTCTGAGACTCTGGGATGGAAAAAGTTGGCGGTGATTAGTAGGGCAATTTTGAAGGTTTCCATAGCTCATCTTCCAACCCACACGCGTGGAGATGTTATCGTGCATGTACCCATTGACTCTGAGACTCTGGGATGGAAAAAGTTGGCGGTGATTAGTAGGGCACCATAGCTCATAGCTCATCTTCCATAGCTCATCTTCCAACCCACACGCGTGGAGATGTTATCGTGCATGTACCCATTGACTCTGAGACTCTGGGATGGAAAAAGTTGGCGGTGATTAGTAGGGCACCATAGCTCATAGCTGATCTTCCATAGCTCATCTTCCAACCCACACGCGTGGAGATGTTATCGTGCATGTACCTATTGACTCTAAGACTCTGGGATGGAAAAAGTTGGCCGTGGTCAGTAGGGCAATTTTGAAGGTTTCCATAGCTCATCTTCCAACCCACTTGCGTGGAGATGTTATCGTGCATGTACCCATTGACTCTGAGACTCTGGGATGGAAAAAGTTGGCGGTGATTAGTAGGGCACCATAGCTCATAGCTCATCTTCCATAGCTCATCTTCCATAGCTCATCTTCCAACCCACACGCGTGGAGATGTTATCGTGCATGTACCCATTGACTCTGAGACTCTGGGATGGAAAAAGTTGGCGGTGATTAGTAGGGCACCATAGCTCATAGCTGATCTTCCATAGCTCATCTTCTAACCCACACGCGTGGAGATGTTATCGTGCATGTACCCATTGACTCTGAGACTCTGGGATGGAAAAAGTTGGCGGTGATTAGTAGGGCAATTTTGAAGGTTTCCATAGCTCATCTTCCAACCCACACGCGTGGAGATGTTATCGTGCATGTACCCATTGACTCTAAGACTCTGGGATGGAAAAAGTTGGCGGTGATTAGTAGGGCAATTTTGAAGGTTTCCATAGCTCATCTTCCAACCCACACGCGTGGAGATGTTATCGTGCATGTACCCATTGACTCTAAGACTCTGGGATGGAAAAAGTTGGCGGTGATTAGTAGGGCACCATAGCTCATAGCTCATCTTCCATAGCTCATCTTCCAACCCACACGCGTGGAGATGTTATCGTGCATGTACCCATTGACTCTGAGACTCTGGGATGGAAAAAGTTGGCGGTGATTAGTAGGGCAATTTTGAAGGTTTCCATAGCTCATCTTCCAACCCACACGCGTGGAGATGTTATCGTGCATGTACCCATTGACTCTAAGACTCTGGGATGGAAAAAGTTGGCGGTGATTAGTAGGGCAATTTTGAAGGTTTCCATAGCTCATCTTCCAACCCACACGCGTGGAGATGTTATCGTGCATGTACCCATTGACTCTAAGACTCTGGGATGGAAAAAGTTGGCGGTGATTAGTAGGGCACCATAGCTCATAGCTCATCTTCCATAGCTCATCTTCCAACCCACACGCGTGGAGATGTTATCGTGCATGTAGCCACTGACTCTAAGACTCTGGGATGGAAAAAGTTGGCGGTGATTAGTAGGGCACCATAGCTCATCTTCCAACCCACACGCGTGGAGATGTTATCGTGCATGTACCCATTGACTCTAAGACTCTGGGATGTAAAAAGTTGGCGGTGATTAGTAGGGCACCATAGCTCATAGCTCATCTTCCAACCCACACGGGTGGTGATGTTATCGTGCATGTACCCATTGACTCTGAGACTCTGGGATGGAAAAAGTTGGCGGTGATTAGTAGGGCACCATAGCTCATAGCTCATCTTCCATAGCTCATCTTCCAACCCACACGCGTGGAGATGTTATCGTGCATGTACCCATTGACTCTGAGACTCTGGGATGGAAAAAGTTGGCGGTGATTAGTAGGGTACATGCACGATAACATCTCCACGCGTGTGGGTTGGAAGATGAGCTATGGAAGATGAGCTATGAGCTATGGTGCCCTACTAATCACCGCCAACTTTTTCCATCCCAGAGTCTTAGAGTCAATGGGTACATGCACGATAACATCTCCACGCGTGTGGGTTGGAAGATGAGCTATGGAAACCTTCAAAATTGCCCTACTAATCACCGCCAACTTTTTCCATCCCAGAGTCTTAGAGTCAGTGGGTACATGCACGATAACATCTCCACGCGTGTGGGTTGGAAGATGAGCTATGGAAGATGAGCTATGAGCTATGGTGCCCTACTAATCACCGCCAACTTTTTCCATCCCAGAGTCTTAGAGTCAATGGGTACATGCACGATAACATCTCCACGCGTGTGGGTTGGAAGATGAGCTATGGAAGATCAGCTATGAGCTATGGTGCCCTACTAATCACCGCCAACTTTTTCCATCCCAGAGTCTTAGAGTCAGTGGGTACATGCACGATAACATCTCCACGCGTGTGGGTTGGAAGATGAGCTATGGAAGATGAGCTATGAGCTATGGTGCCCTACTAATCACCGCCAACTTTTTATATCCCAGAGTCTTAGAGTCAATGGGTACATGCACGATAACATCTCCACGCGTGTGGGTTGGAAGATGAGCTATGGAAACCTTCAAAATTGCCCTACTAATCACCGCCAACTTTTTCCATCCCAGAGTCTCAGAGTCAGTGGCTACATGCACGATAACATCTCCACGCGTGTGGGTTGGAAGATGAGCTATGGAAGATGAGCTATGAGCTATGGTGCCCTACTAATCACCGCCAACTTTTTCCATCCCAGAGTCTTAGAGTCAGTGGGTACATGCACGATAACATCTCCACGCGTGTGGGTTGGAAGATGAGCTATGGAAGATGAGCTATGAGCTATGGTGCCCTACTAATCACCGCCAACTTTTTCCATCCCAGAGTCTTAGAGTCAATGGGTACATGCACGATAACATCTCCACGCGTGTGGGTTGGAAGATGAGCTATGGAAACCTTCAAAATTGCCCTACTAATCACCGCCAACTTTTTCCATCCCAGAGTCTCAGAGTCAATGGGTACATGCACGATAACATCACCGCCCGTGTGGATTGGAAGATGAGCTATGGAAGCGTTCAAAATTGCCCTACTGACCACCGCCAACTTCTTCCATCCCAGAGTCTCAGAGTCAATGGGTACATGCACGATAACATCTCCACGCGTGTGGGTTGGAAGATGAGCTATGGAAGATGAGCTATGAGCTATGGTGCCCTACTAATCACAGCCAACTTTTTCCATCCCAGAGTCTCAGAGTCAATGGGTACATGCACGATAACATCACCACCCGTGTGGGTTGGAAGATGAGCTATGGAAACCTTAAAAATTGCCCTGCTGACCACCGCCAACTTTTTCCATCCCAGAGTCTTAGAGTCAATGGGTACATGCACGATAATATCTCCACGCGTGTGGGTTGGAAGATGAGCTATGGAAACCTTCAAAATTGCCCTACTAATCACCGCCAACTTTTTCCATCCCAGAGTCTTAGAGTCAATGGGTACATGCACGATAACATCTCCACGCGTGTGGGTTGGAAGATGAGCTATGGAAACCTTCAAAATTGCCCTACTAATCACCGCCAACTTTTTCCATCCCAGAGTCTTAGAGTCAATAGGTACATGCACGGTAACATCTCCACGCGTGTGGGTTGGAAAATGAGCTATGGAAGATGAGCTATGAGCTATGGTGCCCTACTAATCACCGCCAACTTTTTCCATCCGAGAGTCTTAGAGTCAATAGGTACATGCACGATAACATCTCCACGCGTGTGGGTTGGAAGATGAGCTATGGAAACCTTCAAAATTGCCCTACTAATCACCGCCAACTTTTTCCATCCCAGAGTCTTAGAGTCAATAGGTACATGCACGATAACATCTCCACGCGTGTGGGTTGGAAGATGAGCTATGGAAGATGAGCTATGAGCTATGGTGCCCTACTAATCACCGCCAACTTTTTCCATCCCAGAGTCTTAGAGTCAATGGGTACATGCACGATAACATCACCACCCGTGTGGGTTGGAAGATGAGCTATGGAAACCTTTAAAATTGCCCTACTAATCACCGCCAACTTTTTCCATCCCAGAGTCTCAGAGTCAGTGGCTACATGCACGATAACATCTCCACGCGTGTGGGTTGGAAGATGAGCTATGAGCTATGGTGCCCTACTAATCACCGCCAACTTTTTCCATCCCAGAGCCTTAGAGTCAGTGGGTACATGCACGATAACATCTCCACGCGTGTGGGTTGGAAGATGAGCTATGGAAGATGAGCTATGAGCTATGGTGCCCTACTAATCACCGCCAACTTTTTCCATCCCAGAGTCTTAGAGTCAGTGGGTACATGCACGATAACATCTCCACGCGTGTGGGTTGGAAGATGAGCTATGGAAGATGAGCTATGAGCTATGGTGCCCTACTAATCACCGCCAACTTTTTCCATCCCAGAGTCTTAGAGTCAGTGGGTACATGCACGATAACATCTCCACGCGTGTGGGTTGGAAGATGAACTATGGAAGATGAGCTATGAGCTATGGTGCCCTACTAATCACCGCCAACTTTTTCCATCCCAGAGTCATAGAGTCAATGGGTACATGCACGATAACATCACCACCCGTGTGGGTTGGAAGATGAGCTATGGAAACCTTCAAAATTGCCCTACTAATCACCGCCAACTTTTTCCATCCCAGAGTCTCAGAGTCAGTGGCTACATGCACGATAACATCTCCACGCGTGTGGGTTGGAAGATGAGCTATGAGCTATGGTGCCCTACTAATCACCGCCAACTTTTTCCATCCCAGAGTCTTAGAGTCAGTGGGTACATGCACGATAACATCTCCACGCGTGTGGGTTGGAAGATGAGCTATGGAAGATGAGCTATGAGCTATGGTGCCCTACTAATCACCGCCAACTTTTTCCATCCCAGAGTCTTAGAGTCAATGGGTACATGCACGATAACATCACCACCCGTGTGGGTTGGAAGATGAGCTATGGAAACCTTCAAAATTGCCCTACTAATCACCGCCAACTTTTTCCATCCCAGAGTCTCAGAGTCAGTGGCTACATGCACGATAACATCTCCACGCGTGTGGGTTGGAAGATGAGCTATGAGCTATGGTGCCCTACTAATCACCGCCAACTTTTTCCATCCCAGAGTCTTAGAGTCAGTGGGTACATGCACGATAACATCTCCACGCGTGTGGGTTGGAAGATGAGCTATGGAAGATGGGCTATGAGCTATGGTGCCCTACTAATCACCGCCAACTTTTTCCATCCCAGAGTCTTAGAGTCAATGGGTACATGCACGATAACATCACCACCCGTGTGGGTTGGAAGATGAGCTATGGAAACCTTCAAAACTGCCCTACTAATCACCGCCAACTTTTTCCATCCCAGAGTCTCAGAGTCAGTGGCTACATGCACGAAAACATCTCCACGCGTGTGGGTTGGAAGATGAGCTATGAGCTATGGTGCCCTACTAATCACCGCCAACTTTTTCCATCCCAGAGTCTTAGAGTCAGTGGGTACATGCACGATAACATCTCCACGCGTGTGGGTTGGAAGATGAGCTATGGAAGATGAGCTATGAGCTATGGTGCCCTACTAATCACCGCCAACTTTTTCCATCCCAGAGTCTTAGAGTCAGTGGGTACAGGCACGATAACATCTCCACGCGTGTGGGTTGGAAGATGAGCTATGAGCTATGGTGCCCTACTAATCACCGCCAACTTTTTCCATCCCAGAGTCTTAGAGTCAGTGGGTACATGCACGATAACATCTCCACGCGTGTGGGTTGGAAGATGAGCTATGGAAACCTTCAAAATTGCCCTACTAATCACCGCCAACTTTTTCCATCCCAGAGTCTCAGAGTCAGTGGCTACATGCACGATAACATCTCCACGCGTGTGGGTTGGAAGATGAGCTATGAGCTATGGTGCCCTACTAATCACCGCCAACTTTTTCCATCCCAGAGTCTTAGAGTCAGTGGGTACATGCACGATAACATCTCCACGCGTGTGGGTTGGAAGATGAGCTACGGAAGATGAGCTATGAGTTATGGTGCCCTACTAATCACCGCCAACTTTTTCCATCCCAGAGTCTTAGAGTCAATGGGTACATGTACGATAACATCACCACCCGTGTGGGTTGGAAGATGAGCTATGGAAACCTTCAAAATTGCCCTACTAATCACCGCCAACTTTTTCCATCCCAGAGTCTCAGAGTCAGTGGCTACATGCACGATAACATCTCCACGCGTGTGGGTTGGAAGATGAGCTATGAGCTATGGTGCCCTACTAATCACCGCCAACTTTTTCCATCCCAGAGTCTTAGAGTCAGTGGGTACATGCACGATAACATCTCCACGCGTGTGGGTTGGAAGATGAGCTATGGAAGATGAGCTATGAGCTATGGTGCCCTACTAATCACCGCCAACTTTTTTCATCCCAGAGTCTTAGAGTCAATGGGTACATGCACGATAACATCACCACCCGTGTGGGTTGGAAGATGAGCTATGAGCTATGGTGCCCTACTAATCACCGCCAACTTTTTCCATCCCAGAGTCTTAGAGTCAATGGGTACATGCACGATAACATCTCCACGCGTGTGGGTTGGAAGATGAGCTATGGAAACCTTCAAAATTGCCCTACTGACCACGGCCAACTTTTTCCATCCCAGAGTCTCAGAGTCAATGGGTACATGCACGAAAACATCTCCACGCGTGTGGGTTGGAAAATGAGCTATGGAAGATGAGCTATGAGCTATGGTGCCCTACTACTCAACGCCAACTTTTTCCATCCCAGAGTCTCAGAGTCAATGGGTACATGCACGATAACATCTCCACGCGTGTGGGTTGGAAGATGAGCTATGGAAGATGAGCTATGAGCTATGGTACCCTACTAATCACCGCCAACTTTTTCCATCCCAGAGTCTTAGAGTCAATGGGTACATGCACGATAACATCTCCACGCGTGTGGGTTGGAAGATGAGCTATGGAAACCTTCAAAACTGCCCTACTAATCACCGCCAACTTTTTCCATCCCAGAGTCTTAGAGTCAATGGGTACATGCACGATAATATCTCCACGCGTGTGGGTTGGAAGATGAGCTATGGAAACCTTCAAAATTGCCCTACTGACCACGGCCAACTTTTTCCATCCCAGATTCTTAGAGTCAATAGGTACATGCACGATAACATCTCCACGCGTGTGGGTTGGAAGATGAGCTATGAGCTATGGTGCCCTACTAATCACCGCCAACTTTTTCCATCCCAGAGTCTCAGAGTCAATGGGTACATGCACGATAACATCACCACCCGTGTGGGTTGGAAGATGAGCTATGGAAACCTTAAAAATTGCCCTGCTGACCACCGCCAACTTTTTCCATCCCAGAGTCTCAGAGTCAATGGGTACATGCACGATAACATCTCCACGCGTGTGGGTTGGAAGATGAGCTATGGAAGATGAGCTATGAGCTATGGTACCCTACTAATCACCGCCAACTTTTTCCATCCCAGAGTCTCAGAGTCAATGGGTACATGCACGATAACATCACCGCCCGTGTGGATTGGAAGATGAGCTATGGAAGATGAGCTATGAGCTATGGTGCCCTACTAATCACCGCCAACTTTTTCCATCCCAGAGTCTCAGAGTCAATGGGTACATGCACGATAACATCTCCACGCGTGTGGGTTGGAAGATGAGCTATGGAAGATGAGCTATGGAAGATGAGCTATGAGCTATGGTGCCCTACTAATCACCGCCAACTTTTTCCATCCCAGAGTCTCAGAGTCAATGGGTACATGCACGATAACATCTCCACGCGTGTGGGTTGGAAGATGAGCTATGAGCTATGGTGCCCTACTAATCACCGCCAACTTTTTCCATCCCAGAGTCTCAGAGTCAATGGGTACATGCACGATAACATCTCCACGCGTGTGGGTTGGAAGATGAGCTATGAGCTATGGTGCCCTACTAATCACCGCCAACTTTTTCCATCCCAGAGTCTTAGAGTCAATGGGTACATGCACGAAAACATCACCACCCGTGTGGGTTGGAAGATGAGCTATGGAAACCTTCAAAATTGCCCTACTAATCACCGCCAACTTTTGCCATCCCAGAGTCTCAGAGTCAATGGGTACATGCACGATAACATCTCCACGCGTGTGGGTTGGAAGATGAGCTATCAGCTATGGTGCCCTACTAATCACCGCCAACTTTTTCCATCCCAGAGTCTCAGAGTCAATGGGTACATGCACGATAACATCTCCACGCGTGTGGGTTGGAAGATGAAGTATGGAAGATGAGCTATGAGCTATGGTGCCCTACTAATCACCGCCAACTTTTTCCATCCCAGAGTCTTAGAGTCAGTGGGTACATGCACGATAACATCTCCACCGCCAACTTTTTCCATCCCAGAGTCTTAGAGTCAATGGGTACATGCACGATAACATCTCCACGCGTGTGGGTTGGAAGATGAGCTATGGAAGATGAGCTATGGAAGATGAGCTATGGAAGATGAGCTATGAGCTATGGTGCCCTACTAATCACCGCCAACTTTTTCCATCCCAGAGTCTTAGAGTCAGTGGCTACATGCACGATAACATCTCCACGCGTGTGGGTTGGAAGATGAGCTATGGAAGATGAGCTATGAGCTATGGTGCCCTACTACTCAACGCCAACTTTTTCCATCCCAGAGTCTCAGAGTCAATAGGTACATGCACGATAACATCTCCACGCGTGTGGGGTGGAAGATGAGCTATGGAAGATGAGCTATGAGCTATGGTGCCCTACTAATCACCGCCAACTTTTTCCATCCCAGAGTCTTAGAGTCAGTGGCTACATGCACGATAACATCTCCACGCGTGTGGGTTGGAAGATGAGCTATGGAAGATGAGCTATGAGCTATGGTGCCCTACTAATCACCGCCAACTTTTTCCATCCCAGAGTCTTAGAGTCAATGGGTACATGCACGATAACATCTCCACGCGTGTGGGTTGGAAGATGAGCTATGAGCTATGGTGCCCTACTAATCACCGCCAACTTTTTCCATCCCAGAGTCTTAGAGTCAGTGGCTACATGCACGATAACATCTCCACGCGTGTGGGTTGGAAGATGAGCTATGGAAGATGAGCTATGAGCTATGGTGCCCTACTAATCACCGCCAACTTTTTCCATCCCAGAGTCTTAGAGTCAGTGGGTACATGCACGATAACATCTCCACGCGTGTGGGTTGGAAGATGAGCTATGGAAACCTTCAAAATTGCCCTACTAATCACCGCCAACTTTTTCCATCCCAGAGTCTTAGAGTCAATAGGTACATGCACGATAACATCTCCACGCGTGTGGGTTGGAAGATGAGCTATGAAAGATGAGCTATGAGCTATGGTGCCCTACTAATCACCGCCAACTTTTTCCACCCCAGAGTCTTAGAGTCAGTGGCTACATGCACGATAACATCTCCACGCGTGTGGGTTGGAAGATGAGCTATGAGCTATGGTGCCCTACTAATCACCGCCAACTTTTTCCATCCCAGAGTCTTAGAGTCAGTGGGTACATGCACGATAACATCTCCACGCGTGTGGGTTGGAAAATGAGCTATGGAAGATGAGCTATGAGCTATGGTGCCCTACTACTCAACGCCAACTTTTTCCATCCCAGAGTCTTAGAGTCAATGGGTACATGCACGATAACATCTCCACGCGTGTGGGTTGGAAGATGAGCTATGGAAACCTTCAAAATTGCCCTACTGACCACGGCCAACTTTTTCCATCCCAGAGTCTTAGAGTCAATAGGTACATGCACGATAACATCTCCACGCGTGTGGGTTGGAAGATGAGCTATGGAAACCTTCAAAATTGCCCTACTAATCACCGCCATGTTTTTCCATCCCAGAGTCTTAGAGTCAATAGGTACATGCACGATAATATCTCCACGCGTGTGGGTTGGAAGATGAGCTATGGAAACCTTCAAAATTGCCCTACTAATCACCGCCAACTTTTTCCATCCCAGAGTCTCAGAGTCAATGGGTACATGCACGAAAACATCTCCACGCGTGTGGGTTGGAAAATGAGCTATGGAAGATGAGCTATGAGCTATGGTGCCCTACTAATCACCGCCAACTTTTTCCATCCCAGAGTCTCAGAGTCAATGGGTACATGCACGAAAACATCTCCACGCGTGTGGGTTGGAAAATGAGCTATGGAAGATGAGCTATGAGCTATGGTGCCCTACTACTCAACGCCAACTTTTTCCATCCCAGAGTCTTAGAGTCAATGGGTACATGCACGATAACATCTCCACGCGTGTGGGTTGGAAGATGAGCTATGGAAACCTTCAAAATTGCCCTACTGACCACGGCCAACTTTTTCCATCCCAGAGTCTTAGAGTCAATAGGTACATGCACGATAACATCTCCACGCGTGTGGGTTGGAAGATGAGCTATGGAAACCTTCAAAATTGCCCTACTAATCACCGCCAACTTTTTCCATCCCAGAGTCTTAGAGTCAATAGGTACATGCACGATAACATCTCCACGCGTGTGGGTTGGAAGATGAGCTATGGAAGATGAGCTATGAGCTATGGTGCCCTACTAATCACCGCCAACTTTTTCCATCCCAGAGTCTTAGAGTCAATGGGTACATGCACGATAACATCTCCACGCGTGTGGGTTGGAAGATGAGCTATGAGCTATGGTGCCCTACTAATCACCGCCAACTTTTTCCATCCCAGAGTCTTAGAGTCAGTGGGTACATGCACGATAACATCTCCACGCGTGTGGGTTGGAAGATGAGCTATGGAAACCTTCAAAATTGCCCTACTAATCACCGCCAACTTTTTCCATCCCAGAGTCTTAGAGTCAATAGGTACATGCACGATAACATCTCCACGCGTGTGGGTTGGAAGATGAGCTATGGAAGATGAGCTATGAGCTATGGTGCCCTACTAATCACCGCCAACTTTTTCCATCCCAGAGTCTCAGAGTCAATGGGTACATGCACGATAACATCTCCACGCGTGTGGGTTAGAAGATGAGCTATGGAAGATGAGCTATGAGCTATGGTGCCCTACTAATCACCGCCAACTTTTTCCATCCCAGAGTCTCAGAGTCAATGGGTACATGCACGATAACATCTCCACGCGTGTGGGTTGGAAGATGAGCTATGAGCTATGGTGCCCTACTAATCACCGCCAACTTTTTCCATCCCAGAGTCTTAGAGTCAATAGGTACATGCACGATAACATCTCCACGCGTGTGGGTTGGAAGATGAGCTATGGAAGATGAGTTATGGAAGATGAGCATGAGCTATGGTGCCCTACTAATCACCGCCAACTTTTTCCATCCCAGAGTCTTAGAGTCAATAGGTACATGCACGATAACATCTCCACGCGTGTGGGTTGGAAGATGAGCTATGGAAGATGAGCTATGAGCTATGGTGCCCTACTAATCACCGCCAACTTTTTCCATCCCAGAGTCTCAGAGTCAATGGGTACATGCACGAAAACATCTCCACGCGTGTGGGTTGGAAAATGAGCTATGGAAGATGAGCTATGAGCTATGGTGCCCTACTAATCACCGCCAACTTTTTCCATCCCAGAGTCTTAGAGTCAGTGGGTACATGCACGATAACATCTCCACGCGTGTGGGTTGGAAGATGAGCTATGGAAGATGAGCTATGAGCTTTGGTGCCCTACTAATCACCGCCAACTTTTTCCATCCCAGAGTCTTAGAGTCAGTGGGTACATGCACGATAACATCTCCACGCGTGTGGGTTGGAAGATGAGCTATGAGCTATGGTGCCCTGCTAATCACCGCCAACTTTTTCCATCCCAGAGTCTTAGAGTCAGTGGGTACATGCACGATAACATCTCCACGCGTGTGGGTTGGAAGATGAGCTATGGAAACCTTCAAAATTGCCCTACTAATCACCGCCAACTTTTTCCATCCCAGAGTCTTAGAGTCAATGGGTACATGCACGATAACATCTCCACGCGTGTGGGTTGGAAGATGAGCTATGGAAACCTTCAAAATTGCCCTACTGACCACGGCCAACTTTTTCCATCCCAGAGTCTTAGAGTCAGTGGCTACATGCACGATAACATCTCCACGCGTGTGGGTTGGAAGATGAGCTATGAGCTATGGTGCCCTACTAATCACCGCCAACTTTTTCCATCCCAGAGTCTTAGAGTCAGTGGGTACATGCACGATAACATCTCCACGCGTGTGGGTTGGAAGATGAGCTATTGAAACCTTCAAAATTGCCCTACTAATCACCGCCAACTTTTTCCATCCCAGAGTCTCAGAGTCAATGGGTACATGCACGATAACATCTCCACGCGTGTGGGTTGGAAGATGAGCTATGGAAGATGAGCTATGAGCTATGGTGCCCTACTAATCACCGCCAACTTTTTCCATCCCAGAGTCTTAGAGTCAGTGGGTACATGCACGATAACATCTCCACGCGTGTGGGTTGGAAGATGAGCTATGGAAACCTTCAAAATTGCCCTACTAATCACCGCCAACTTTTTCCATCCCAGAGTCTTAGAGTCAATAGGTACATGCACGATAACATCACCACCCGTGTGGGTTGGAAGATGAGCTATGGAAACCTTCAAAATTGCCCTACTAATCACCGCCAAATTTTGCCATCCCAGAGTCTCAGAGTCAATGGGTACATGCACGATAACATCTCCACGCGTGTGGGTTGGAAGATGAGCTATGGAAGATGAGCTATGAGCTATGGTGCCCTACTAATCACCGCCAACTTTTTCCATCCCAGAGTCTTAGAATCAGTGGCTACATGCACGATAACATCTCCACGCGTGTGGGTTGGAAGATGAGCTATGGAAGATGAGCTATGAGCTATGGTGCCCTACTACTCAACGCCAACTTTTTCCATCCGAGAGTCTTAGAGTCAATAGGTACATGCACGATAACATCACCACCCGTGTGGTTTGGAAGATGAGCTATGGAAACCTTCAAAATTGCCCTACTAATCACCGCCAACTTTTGCCATCCCAGAGTCTCAGAGTCAATGGGTACATGCACGATAACATCTCCACGCGTGTGGGTTGGAAGATGAGCTATGAGCTATGGTGCCCTACTACTCAACGCCAACTTTTTCCATCCCAGAGTCTCAGAGTCAATGGGTACATGCACGATAACATCACCACCCGTGTGGTTTGGAAGATGAGCTATGGAAACCTTCAAAATTGCCCTACTAATCACCGCCAACTTTTTCCATCCCAGAGTCTTAGAGTCAGTGGCTACATGCACGATAACATCTCCACGCGTGTGGGTTGGAAGATGAGCTATGGAAGATGAGCTATGAGCTATGGTGCCCTACTAATCACCGCCAACTTTTTCCATCCCAGAGTCTCAGAGTCAATGGGTACATGCACGATAACATCTCCACGCGTGTGGGTTGGAAGATGAGCTATGGAAGATGAGCTATGGAAGATGAGCTATGGAAGATGAGCTATGAGCTATGGTGCCCTCCTAATCACCGCCAACTTTTTCCATCCCAGAGTCTCAGAGTCAATGGGTACATGCACGATAACATCTCCACGCGTGTGGGTTGGGAGATGAGCTATGGAAGATGAGCTATGAGCTATGGTGCCCTACTAATCACCGCCAACTTTTTCCATCCCAGAGTCTCAGAGTCAATGGGTACATGCACGATAACATCTCCACGCGTGTGGGTTGGAAGATGAGCTATGGAAGATGAGCTATGAGCTATGGTGCCCTACTAATCACCGCCAACTTTTTCCATCCGAGAGTCTTAGAGTCAATAGGTACATGCACGATAACATCTCCACGCGTGTGGGTTGGGAGATGAGCTATGGAAGATGAGCTATGGAAGATGAGCTATGAGCTATGGTGCCCTACTAATCACCGCCAACTTTTTCCATCCCAGAGTCTCAGAGTCAATGGGTACATGCACGATAACATCTCCACGCGTGTGGGTTGGAAGATGAGCTATGGAAGATGAGCTATGAGCTATGGTGCCCTACTAATCACCGCCAACTTTTTCCATCCGAGAGTCTTAGAGTCAGTGGGTACATGCACGATAACATCACCACCCGTGTGGGTTGGAAAATGAGCTATGGAAGATGAGCTTTGAGCTATGGTGCCCTACTAATCACCGCCAACTTTTGCCATCCCAGAGTCTCAGAGTCAATGGGTACATGCACGATAACATCACCACCCGTGTGGGTTGGAAAATGAGCTATGGAAGATGAGCTTTGAGCTATGGTGCCCTACTAATCACCGCCAACTTTTGCCATCCCAGAGTCTCAGAGTCAATGGGTACATGCACGATAACATCTCCACGCGTGTGGGTTGGAAGATGAGCTATGGAAGATGAGCTATGAGCTATGGTGCCCTACTAATCACCGCCAACTTTTTCCATCCGAGAGTCTTAGAGTCAATAGGTACATGCACGATAACATCTCCACGCGTGTGGGTTGGGAGATGAGCTATGGAAGATGAGCTATGGAAGATGAGCTATGAGCTATGGTGCCCTACTAATCACCGCCAACTTTTTCCATCCCAGAGTCTCAGAGTCAATGGGTACATGCACGATAACATCTCCACGCGTGTGGGTTGGAAGATGAGCTATGGAAGATGAGCTATGAGCTATGGTGCCCTACTAATCACCGCCAACTTTTTCCATCCGAGAGTCTTAGAGTCAGTGGGTACATGCACGATAACATCACCACCCGTGTGGGTTGGAAAATGAGCTATGGAAGATGAGCTTTGAGCTATGGTGCCCTACTAATCACCGCCAACTTTTGCCATCCCAGAGTCTCAGAGTCAATGGGTACATGCACGATAACATCTCCACGCGTGTGGGTTGGGAGATGAGCTATGGAAGATGAGCTATGGAAGATGAGCTATGAGCTATGGTGCCCTACTAATCACCGCCAACTTTTTCCATCCCAGAGTCTCAGAGTCAATGGGTACATGCACGATAACATCTCCACGCGTGTGGGTTGGAAGATGAGCTATGGAAGATGAGCTATGAGCTATGGTGCCCTACTAATCACCGCCAACTTTTTCCATCCCAGAGTCTTAGAGTCAGTGGGTACATGCACGATAACATCTCCACGCGTGTGGGTTGGAAGATGAGCTATGGAAGCGTTCAAAATTGCCCTACTGACCACCGCCAACTTTTTCCATCCCAGAGTCTCAGAGTCAATGGGTACATGCACGATAACATCTCCACGCGTGTGGGTTGGAAGATGAGCTATGGAAACCTTCAAAATTGCCCTACTAATCACCGCCAACTTTTTCCATCCCAGAGTCTTAGAGTCAATAGGTACATGCACGATAACATCTCCACGCGTGTGGATTGGAAGATGAGCTATGGAAGATGAGCTATGAGCTATGGTACCCTACTAATCACCGCCAACTTTTTCCATCCCAGAGTCTTAGAGTCAATGGGTACATGCACGATAACATCTCCACGCGTGTGGGTTGGAAGATGAGCTATGGAAACCTTCAAAATTGCCCTACTAATCACCGCCAACTTTTTCCATCCCAGAGTCTTAGAGTCAATGGGTACATGCACGATAACATCTCCACACGTGTGGGTTGGAAGATGAGCTATGGAAGATGAGCTATGAGCTATGGTGCCCTACTAATCACCGCCAACTTTTTCCATCCCAGAGTCTTAGAGTCAATGGGTACATGCACGATAACATCTCCACGCGTGTGGGTTGGAAGATGAGCTATGGAAACCTTCAAAATTGCCCTACTAATCACCGCCAACTTTTTCCATCCCAGAGTCTCAGAGTCAATGGGTACATGCACGATAACATCTCCACGCGTGTGGGTTGGAAGATGAGCTATGGAAGATGAGCTACGAGCTATGGTGCCCTACTAATCACCGCCAACTTTTTCCATCCCATCCAGTCTCAGAGTCAATGGGTACATGCACGATAACATCTCCACGCGTGTGGGTTGGAAGATGAGCTATGGAAGATGAGCTATGAGCTATGGTGCCCTACTAATCACCGCAAACTTTTTCCATCCCAGAGTCTTAGAGTCAATGGGTACATGCACGATAACATCTCCACACGTGTGGGTTGGAAGATGAGCTATGGAAGATGAGCTATGGAAGATGAGCTATGAGCTATGGTGCCCTACTAATCACCGCCAACTTTTTCCATCCCAGAGTCTCAGAGTCAATGGGTACATGCACGATAACATCTCCACGCGTGTGGGTTGGAAGATGAGCTATGGAAGATGAGCTATGAGCTATGGTGCCCTACTACTCAACGCCAACTTTTTCCATCCCAGAGTCTCAGAGTCAATGGGTACATGCACGATAACATCTCCACGCGTGTGGGTTGGAAGATGAGCTATGGAAGATGAGCTATGAGCTATGGTGCCCTACTAAACACCGCCAACTTTTTCCATCCCAGAGTCTTAGAGTCAATGGGTACATGCACGATAACATCTCCACGCGTGTGGGTTGGAAGATGAGCTATGGAAGATGAGCTATGGAAGATGAGCTATGAGCTATGGTGCCCTACTAATCACCGCCAACTTTTTCCATCCCAGAGTCTTAGAGTCAATGGGTACATGCACGATAACATCTCCACGCGTGTGGGTTGGAAGATGAGCTATGGAAGATGAGCTATGAGCTATGGTGCCCTACTAATCACCGCCAACTTTTTCCATCCCAGAGTCTCAGAGTCAATGGGTACATGCACGATAACATCACCACCCGTGTGGGTTGGAAGATGAGCTATGAGCTATGGTGCCCTACTAATCACCGCCAACTTTTTCCATCCCAGAGTCTTAGAGTCAATAGGTACATGCACGATAACATCTCCACGCGTGTGGGTTGGAAAATGAGCTATGGAAGATGAGCTATGAGCTATGGTGCCCTACTAATCACCGCCAACTTTTTCCATCCCAGAGTCTCAGAGTCAATGGGTACATGCACGATAACATCTCCACGCATGTGGGTTGGAAGATGAGCTATGGTAGATGAGCTATGGAAGATGAGCTATGAGCTATGGTGCCCTACTACTCAACGCCAACTTTTTCCATCCCAGAGTCTCAGAGTCAATGGGTACATGCACGATAACATCTCCACGCGTGTGGGTTGGAAGATGAGCTATGGAAGATGAGCTATGAGCTATGGTGCCCTACTAATCACCGCCAACTTTTTCCATCCCAGAGTCTTAGAGTCAGTGGCTACATGCACGATAACATCTCCACGCGTGTGGGTTGGAAGATGAGCTATGAGCTATGGTGCCCTACTAATCACCGCCAACTTTTTCCATCCCAGAGTCTTAGACTCAATGGGTACATGCACGATAACATCTCCACGCGTGTGGGTTGGAAGATGAGCTATGGAAGATGAGCTATGAGCTATGGTGCCCTACTAATCACCGCCAACTTTTTCCATCCCAGAGTCTCAGAGTCAATGGGTACATGCACGATAACATCTCCACGCGTGTGGGTTGGAAGATGAGCTATGGAAGATGAGCTATGAGCTATGGTGCCCTACTAATCACCGCCAACTTTTTCCATCCCAGAGTCTCAGAGTCAAGGGGTACATGCACGATAACATCTCCACGCGTGTGGGTTGGAAGATGAGCTATGGAAGATGAGCTATGGAAGATGAGCTATGAGCTATGGTGCCCTACTAATCACCGCCAACTTTTTCCATCCCAGAGTCTTAGAGTCAATGGGTACATGCACGATAACATCTCCACGCGTGTGGGTTGGAAGATGAGCTATGGAAACCTTCAAAATTGCCCTACTGACCACGGCCAACTTTTTCCATCCGAGAGTCTTAGAGTCAATAGGTACATGCACGATAACATCTCCACGCGTGTGGGTTGGAAGATGAGCTATGGAAGATGAGCTATGGAAGATGAGCTATGAGCTATGGTGCCCTACTAATCACCGCCAACTTTTTCCATCCCAGAGTCTTAGAGTCAATGGGTACATGCACGATAACATCTCCACGCGTGTGGGTTGGAAGATGAGCTATGGAAACCTTCAAAATTGCCCTACTAATCACCGCCAACTTTTTCCATCCCAGAGTCTCAGAGTCAATGGGTACATGCACGATAACATCTCCACGCGCGTGGGTTGGAAGATGAGCTATGGAAGATGAGCTATGAGCTATGGTGCCCTACTAATCACCGCCAACTTTTTCCATCCCAGAGTCTTAGAGTCAATGGGTACATGCACGATAACATCTCCACGCGTGTGGGTTGGAAGATGAGCTATGAGCTATGGTGCCCTACTAATCACCGCCAACTTTTTCCATCCCAGAGTCTCAGAGTCAATGGGTACATGCACGATAACATCACCACCCGTGTGGGTTGGAAGATGAGCTATGGAAGATGAGCTATGAGCTATGGTGCCCTACTAATCACCGCCAACTTTTGCCATCCCAGAGTCTCAGAGTCAATGGGTACATGCACGATAACATCTCCACGCGTGTGGGTTGGAAGATGAGCTATGGAAGATGAGCTATGAGCTATGGTGCCCTACTAATCACCGCCAACTTTTTCCATCCCAGAGTCTTAGAGTCAGTGGGTACATGCACGATAACATCTCCACGCGTGTGGGTTGGAAGATGAGCTATGGAAGATGAGCTATGGAAGATGAGCTATGAGCTATGGTGCCCTACTAATCACCGCCAACTTTTTCCATCCCAGAGTCTTAGAGTCAATGGGTACATGCACGATAACATCTCCACGCGTGTGGGTTGGAAGATGAGCTATGGAAGATGAGCTATGAGCTATGGTGCCCTACTAATCACCGCCAACTTTTTCCATCCCAGAGTCTCAGAGTCAATGGGTACATGCACGATAACATCTCCGCGCGTGTGGGTTGGAAAATGAGCTATGGAAGATGAGCTATGAGCTATGGTGCCCTACTAATCACCGCCAACTTTTTCCATCCCAGAGTCTCAGAGTCAATGGGTACATGCACGATAACATCTCCACGCGTGTGGGTTGGAAAATGAGCTATGGAAGATGAGCTTTGAGCTATGGTGCCCTACTAATCACCGCCAACTTTTGCCATCCCAGAGTCTCAGAGTCAATGGGTACATGCACGATAACATCACCACCCGTGTGGGTTGGAAGATGAGCTATGGAAACCTTAAAAATTGCCTTGCTGACCACCGCCAACTTTTTCCATCCCAGAGTCTTAGAGTCAGTGGGTACATGCACGATAACATCTCCACCCGTGTGGGTTGGAAGATGAGCTATGGAAACCTTCAAAATTGCCCTACTAATCACCGCCAACTTTTTCCATCCCAGAGTCTTAGAGTCAGTGGGTACATGCACGATAACATCTCCACGCGTGTGGGTTGGAAGATGAGCTATGGAAGATGAGCTATGAGCTATGGTGCCCTACTAATCACCGCCAATTTTTTCCATCCCAGAGTCTTAGAGTCAATGGGTACATGCACGATAACATCTCCACGCGTGTGGGTTGGAAGATGAGCTATGGAAGATGAGCTATGAGCTATGGTGCCCTACTAATCACCGCCAACTTTTGCCATCCCAGAGTCTCAGAGTCAATGGGTACATGCACGATAACATCACCACCCGTGTGGGTTGGAAGATGAGCTATGGAAGATGAGCTATGGAAGATGAGCTATGGAAGATGAGCTATGAGCTATGGTGCCCTACTAATCACCGCCAACTTTTTCCATCCCAGAGTCTCAGAGTCAATGGGTACATGCACGATAACATCTCCACGCGTGTGGGTTGGAAGATGAGCTATGGAAACCTTCAAAATTGCCCTACTAATCACCGCCAACTTTTTCCATCCCAGAGTCTTAGAGTCAATGTGTACATGCACGATAACATCTCCACGCGTGTGGGTTGGAAAATGAGCTATGGAAGATGAGCTATGAGCTATGGTGCCCTACTAATCACCGCCAACTTTTTCCATCCCAGAGTCTTAGAATCAGTGGGTACATGCACGATAACATCACCACCCGTGTGGGTTGGAAAATGAGCTATGGAAGATGAGCTTTGAGCTATGGTGCCCTACTAATCACCGCCAACTTTTGCCATCCCAGAGTCTCAGATTCAATGGGTACATGCACGATAACATCACCACCCGTGTGGGGTGGAAGATGAGCTATGGAAACCTTAAAAATTGCCCTGCTGACCACCGCCAACTTTTTCCATCCCAGAGTCTTAGAGTCAATAGGTACATGCACGATAACATCTCCACGCGTGTGGGTTGGAAGATGAGCTATGGAAGATGAGCTATGAGCTATGGTGCCCTACTAATCACCGCCAACTTTTTCCATCCCAGAGTCTTAGAGTCAGTGGGTACATGCACGATAACATCTCCACGCGTGTGGGTTGGAAGATGAGCTATGGAAGATGAGCTATGGAAGATGAGCTATGGAAGATGAGCTATGAGCTATGGTGCCCTACTAATCACCGCCAACTTTTTCCATCCCAGAGTCTTAGAGTCAATGGGTACATGCACGATAACATCTCCACGCGTGTGGGTTGGAAGATGTGCTATGGAAACCTTCAAAATTGCCCTACTAATCACCGCCAACTTTTTCCATCCCAGAGTCTCAGAGTCAATGGGTACATGCACGCTAACATCTCCACGCGTGTGGGTTGGAAGATGAGCTATGGAAGATGAGCTATGAGCTATGGTGCCCTACTACTCAACGCCAACTTTTTCCATCCCAGAGTCTCAGAGTCAATGGGTACATGCACGATAACATCTCCACGCGTGTGGGTTGGAAGATGAGCTATGAGCTATGGTGCCCTACTAATCACCGCCAACTTTTTCCATCCCAGAGTCTTAGAGTCAGTGGGTACATGCACGATAACATCTCCACGCATGTGGGTTGGAAGATGAGCTATGAGCTATGGTGCCCTGCTAATCACCGCCAACTTTTTCCATCCCAGAGTCTTAGAGTCAATGGGTACATGCACGATAACATCTCCACGCGTGTTGGTTGGAAGATGAGCTATGGAAACCTTCAAAATTGCCCTACTAATCACCGCCAACTTTTTCCATCCCAGAGTCTCAGAATCAGTGGCTACATGCACGATAACATCTCCACGCGTGTGGGTTGGAAGATGAGCTATGGAAGATGAGCTATGAGCTATGGTGCCCTACTAATCACCGCCAACTTTTTCCATCCCAGAGTCTTAGAGTCAATGGGTACATGCACGATAACATCTCCACGCGTGTGGGTTGGAAGATGAGCTATGGAAGATGAGCTATGAGCTATGGTGCCCTACTAATCACCGCCAACTTTTTCCATCCCAGAGTCTTAGAGTCAATGGGTACATGCACGATAACATCTCCACACGTGGGGGTTGGAAAATTAGCTATGGAAACCTTAAAAATTGCCCTACTGACCACCGCCAACTTTTTCCATCCCAGAGTCTCAGAGTCAATGGGTACATGCACGATAACATCTCCACGCGTGTGGGTTGGAAGATGAGCTATGGAAGATGAGCTATGAGCTATGGTGCCCTACTAATCACCGCCAACTTTTTCCATCCCAGAGTCTTAGAGTCAGTGGGTACATGCACGATAACATCACCACCCGTGTGGGTTGGAAAATGAGCTATGGAAGATGAGCTTTGAGCTATGGTGCCCTACTAATCACCGCCAACTTTTGCCATCCCAGAGTCTCAGAGTCAATGGGTACATGCACGATAACATCACCACCCGTGTGGGTTGGAAGATGAGCTATGGAAACCTTAAAAATTGCCCTGCTGACCACCGCCAACTTTTTCCATCCCAGAGTCTTAGAGTCAATAGGTACATGCACGATAACATCTCCACGCGTGTGGGTTGGAAGATGAGCTATGGAAGATGAGCTATGAGCTATGGTGCCCTACTAATCACCGCCAACTTTTTCCATCCCAGAGTCTTAGAGTCAGTGGGTACATGCACGATAACATCTCCACGCGTGTGGGTTGGAAGATGAGCCATGGAAGCGTTCAAAATTGCCCTACTGACCACCGCCAACTTTTTCCATCCCAGAGTCTCAGAGTCAATGGGTACATGCACGATAACATCTCCACGCGTGTGGGTTGGAAGATGAGCTATGGAAACCTTCAAAATTGCCCTACTAATCACCGCCAACTTTTTCCATCCCAGAGTCTTAGAGTCAATAGGTACATGCACGATAACATCTCCACGCGTGTGGATTGGAAGATGAGCTATGGAAGATGAGCTATGGAAGATGAGCTATGAGCTATGGTACCCTACTAATCACCGCCAACTTTTTCCATCCCAGAGTCTTAGAGTCAATGGGTACATGCACGATAACATCTCCACGCGTGTGGGTTGGAAGATGAGCTATGGAAACCTTCAAAATTGCCCTACTAATCACCGCCAACTTTTTCCATCCCAGAGTCTTAGAGTCAATGGGTACATGCACGATAACATCTCCACACGTGTGGGTTGGAAGATGAGCTATGGAAGATGAGCTATGAGCTATGGTGCCCTACTAATCACCGCCAACTTTTTCCATCCCAGAGTCTTAGAGTCAATGGGTACATGCACGATAACATCTCCACGCGTGTGGGTTGGAAGATGAGCTATGGAAACCTTCAAAATTGCCCTACTAATCACCGCCAACTTTTTCCATCCCAGAGTCTCAGAGTCAATGGGTACATGCACGATAACATCTCCACGCGTGTGGGTTGGAAGATGAGCTATGGAAGATGAGCTATGAGCTATGGTGCCCTACTAATCACCGCCAACTTTTTCCATCCCAGAGTCTTAGAGTCAATGGGTACATGCACGATAACATCTCCACGCGTGTGGGTTGGAAGATGAGCTATGGAAGATGAGCTATGAGCTATGGTGCCCTACTACTCAACGCCAACTTTTTCCATCCCAGAGTCTCAGAGTCAATGGGTACATGCACGATAACATCTCCACGCGTGTGGGTTGGAAGATGAGCTATGGAAACCTTCAAAATTGCCCTACTAATCACCGCCAACTTTTTCCATCCCAGAGTCTCAGAGTCAATGGGTACATGCACGATAACATCTCCACGCGTGTGGGTTGGAAGATGAGCTATGGAAGATGAGCTATGGAAGATGAGCTATGAGCTATGGTGCCCTACTAATCACCGCCAACTTTTTCCATCCCAGAGTCTTAGAGTCAATGGGTACATGCACGATAACATCTCCACGCGTGTGGGTTGGAAGATGAGCTATGGAAACCTTCAAAATTGCCCTACTAATCACCGCCAACTTTTTCCATCCCAGAGTCTTAGAGTCAGTGGGTACATGCACGATAACATCTCCACGCGTGTGGGTTGGAAGATGAGCTATGGAAGATGAGCTATGAGCTATGGTGCCCTACTAATCACCGCAAACTTTTTCCATCCCAGAGTCTTAGAGTCAATGGGTACATGCACGATAACATCTCCACACGTGTGGGTTGGAAGATGAGCTATGGAAGATGAGCTATGGAAGATGAGCTATGAGCTATGGTGCCCTACTAATCACCGCCAACTTTTTCCATCCCAGAGTCTCAGAGTCAATGGGTACATGCACGATAACATCTCCACGCGTGTGGGTTGGAAGATGAGCTATGGAAGATGAGCTATGAGCTATGGTGCCCTACTACTCAACGCCAACTTTTTCCATCCCAGAGTCTCAGAGTCAATGGGTACATGCACGATAACATCTCCACGCGTGTGGGTTGGAAGATGAGCTATGGAAGATGAGCTATGAGCTATGGTGCCCTACTAATCACCGCCAACTTTTTCCATCCCAGAGTCTTAGAGTCAATGGGTACATGCACGATAACATCTCCACGCGTGTGGGTTGGAAGATGAGCTATGGAAGATGAGCTATGGAAGATGAGCTATGAGCTATGGTGCCCTACTAATCACCGCCAACTTTTTCCATCCCAGAGTCTTAGAGTCAATGGGTACATGCACGATAACATCTCCACGCGTGTGGGTTGGAAGATGAGCTATGGAAGATGAGCTATGAGCTATGGTGCCCTACTAATCACCGCCAACTTTTTCCATCCCAGAGTCTCAGAGTCAATGGGTACATGCACGATAACATCACCACCCGTGTGGGTTGGAAGATGAGCTATGAGCTATGGTGCCCTACTAATCACCGCCAACTTTTTCCATCCAGAGTCTTAGAGTCAATAGGTACATGCACGATAACATCTCCACGCGTGTGGGTTGGAAAATGAGCTATGGAAGATGAGCTATGAGCTATGGTGCCCTACTAATCACCGCCAACTTTTTCCATCCCAGAGTCTCAGAGTCAATGGGTACATGCACGATAACATCTCCACGTATGTGGGTTGGAAGATGAGCTATGGAAGATGAGCTATGAGCTATGGTGCCCTACTACTCAACGCCAACTTTTTCCATCCCAGAGTCTCAGAGTCAATGGGTACATGCACGATAACATCTCCACGCGTGTGGGTTGGAAGATGAGCTATGGAAGATGAGCTATGAGCTATGGTGCCCTACTAATCACCGCCAACTTTTTCCATCCCAGAGTCTTAGAGTCAGTGGCTACATGCACGATAACATCTCCACGCGTGTGGGTTGGAAGATGAGCTATGAGCTATGGTGCCCTACTAATCACCGCCAACTTTTTCCATCCCAGAGTCTTAGAGTCAATGGGTACATGCACGATAACATCTCCACGCGTGTGGGTTGGAAGATGAGCTATGGAAGATGAGCTATGAGCTATGGTGCCCTACTAATCACCGCCAACTTTTTCCATCCCAGAGTCTCAGAGTCAATGGGTACATGCACGATAACATCTCCACGCGTGTGGGTTGGAAGATGAGCTATGGAAGATGAGCTATGAGCTATGGTGCCCTACTAATCACCGCCAACTTTTTCCATCCCAGAGTCTCAGAGTCAAGGGGTACATGCACGATAACATCTCCACGCGTGTGGGTTGGAAGATGAGCTATGGAAGATGAGCTATGGAAGATGAGCTATGAGCTATGGTGCCCTACTAATCACCGCCAACTTTTTCCATCCCAGAGTCTTAGAGTCAATGGGTACATGCACGATAACATCTCCACGCGTGTGGGTTGGAAGATGAGCTATGGAAACCTTCAAAATTGCCCTACTGACCACGGCCAACTTTTTCCATCCGAGAGTCTTAGAGTCAATAGGTACATGCACGATAACATCTCCACGCGTGTGGGTTGGAAGATGAGCTATGGAAGATGAGCTATGGAAGATGAGCTATGAGCTATGGTGCCCTACTAATCACCGCCAACTTTTTCCATCCCAGAGTCTTAGAGTCAATGGGTACATGCACGATAACATCTCCACGCGTGTGGGTTGGAAGATGAGCTATGGAAACCTTCAAAATTGCCCTACTAATCACCGCCAACTTTTTCCATCCCAGAGTCTCAGAGTCAATGGGTACATGCACGATAACATCTCCACGCGTGTGGGTTGGAAGATGAGCTATGGAAGATGAGCTATGAGCTATGGTGCCCTACTAATCACCGCCAACTTTTTCCATCCCAGAGTCTTAGAGTCAATGGGTACATGCACGATAACATCTCCACGCGTGTGGGTTGGAAGATGAGCTATGAGCTATGGTGCCCTACTAATCACCGCCAACTTTTTCCATCCCAGAGTCTCAGAGTCAATCTGTACATGCACGATAACATCACCACCCGTGTGGGTTGGAAGATGAGCTATGGAAGATGAGCTATGAGCTATGGTGCCCTACTAATCACCGCCAACTTTTGCCATCCCAGAGTCTCAGAGTCAATGGGTACATGCACGATAACATCTCCACGCGTGTGGGTTGGAAGATGAGCTATGGAAGATGAGCTATGAGCTATGGTGCCCTACTAATCACCGCCAACTTTTTCCATCCCAGAGTCTTAGAGTCAGTGGGTACATGCACGATAACATCTCCACGCGTGTGGGTTGGAAGATGAGCTATGGAAGATGAGCTATGGAAGATGAGCTATGAGCTATGGTGCCCTACTAATCACCGCCAACTTTTTCCATCCCAGAGTCTCAGAGTCAATGGGTACATGCACGATAACATCTCCACGCGTGTGGGTTGGAAAATGAGCTATGGAAGATGAGCTTTGAGCTATGGTGCCCTACTAATCACCGCCAACTTTTGCCATCCCAGAGTCTCAGAGTCAATGGGTACATGCACGATAACATCACCACCCGTGTGGGTTGGAAGATGAGCTATGGAAACCTTAAAAATTGCCTTGCTGACCACCGCCAACTTTTTCCATCCCAGAGTCTTAGAGTCAGTGGGTACATGCACGATAACATCTCCACCCGTGTGGGTTGGAAGATGAGCTATGGAAACCTTCAAAATTGCCCTACTAATCACCGCCAACTTTTTCCATCCCAGAGTCTTAGAGTCAGTGGGTACATGCACGATAACATCTCCACGCGTGTGGGTTGGAAGATGAGCTATGGAAGATGAGCTATGAGCTATGGTGCCCTACTAATCACCGCCAATTTTTTCCATCCCAGAGTCTTAGAGTCAATGGGTACATGCACGATAACATCTCCACGCGTGTGGGTTGGAAGATGAGCTATGGAAGATGAGCTATGAGCTATGGTGCCCTACTAATCACCGCCAACTTTTGCCATCCCAGAGTCTCAGAGTCAATGGGTACATGCACGATAACATCACCACCCGTGTGGGTTGGAAGATGAGCTATGGAAGATGAGCTATGGAAGATGAGCTATGGAAGATGAGCTATGAGCTATGGTGCCCTACTAATCACCGCCAACTTTTTCCATCCCAGAGTCTCAGAGTCAATGGGTACATGCACGATAACATCTCCACGCGTGTGGGTTGGAAGATGAGCTATGGAAACCTTCAAAATTGCCCTACTAATCACCGCCAACTTTTTCCATCCCAGAGTCTTAGAGTCAATGTGTACATGCACGATAACATCTCCACGCGTGTGGGTTGGAAAATGAGCTATGGAAGATGAGCTATGAGCTATGGTGCCCTACTAATCACCGCCAACTTTTTCCATCCCAGAGTCTTAGAGTCAGTGGGTACATGCACGATAACATCACCACCCGTGTGGGTTGGAAAATGAGCTATGGAAGATGAGCTTTGAGCTATGGTGCCCTACTAATCACCGCCAACTTTTGCCATCCCAGAGTCTCAGATTCAATGGGTACATGCACGATAACATCACCACCCGTGTGGGTTGGAAGATGAGCTATGGAAACCTTAAAAATTGCCCTGCTGACCACCGCCAACTTTTTCCATCCCAGAGTCTTAGAGTCAATAGGTACATGCACGATAACATCTCCACGCGTGTGGGTTGGAAGATGAGCTATGGAAGATGAGCTATGAGCTATGGTGCCCTACTAATCACCGCCAACTTTTTCCATCCCAGAGTCTTAGAGTCAGTGGGTACATGCACGATAACATCTCCACGCGTGTGGGTTGGAAGATGAGCTATGGAAGATGAGCTATGAGCTATGCTGCCCTACTAATCACCGCCAACTTTTTCCATCCCAGAGTCTTAGAGTCAATGGGTACATGCACGATAACATCTCCACGCGTGTGGGTTGGAAGATGTGCTATGGAAACCTTCAAAATTGCCCTACTAATCACCGCCAACTTTTTCCATCCCAGAGTCTCAGAGTCAATGGGTACATGCACGATAACATCTCCACGCGTGTGGGTTGGAAGATGAGCTATGGAAGATGAGCTATGAGCTATGGTGCCCTACTACTCAACGCCAACTTTTTCCATCCCAGAGTCTCAGAGTCAATGGGTACATGCACGATAACATCTCCACGCGTGTGGGTTGGAAGATGAGCTATGAGCTATGGTGCCCTACTAATCACCGCCAACTTTTTCCATCCCAGAGTCTTAGAGTCAGTGGGTACATGCACGATAACATCTCCACGCATGTGGGTTGGAAGATGAGCTATGAGCTATGGTGCCCTGCTAATCACCGCCAACTTTTTCCATCCCAGAGTCTTAGAGTCAATGGGTACATGCACGATAACATCTCCACGCGTGTTGGTTGGAAGATGAGCTATGGAAACCTTCAAAATTGCCCTACTAATCACCGCCAACTTTTTCCATCCCAGAGTCTCAGAATCAGTGGCTACATGCACGATAACATCTCCACGCGTGTGGGTTGGAAGATGAGCTATGGAAGATGAGCTATGAGCTATGGTGCCCTACTAATCACCGCCAACTTTTTCCATCCCAGAGTCTTAGAGTCAGTGGGTACATGCACGATAACATCTCCACGCGTGTGGGTTGGAAGATGAGCTATGGAAGATGAGCTATGAGCTATGGTGCCCTACTAATCACCGCCAACTTTTTCCATCCCAGAGTCTTAGAGTCAATGGGTACATGCACGATAACATCTCCACACGTGGGGGTTGGAAAATTAGCTATGGAAACCTTAAAAATTGCCCTACTGACCACCGCCAACTTTTTCCATCCCAGAGTCTCAGAGTCAATGGGTACATGCACGATAACATCTCCACGCGTGTGGGTTGGAAAATGAGCTATGGAAGATGAGCTATGAGCTATGGTGCCCTACTAATCACCGCCAACTTTTTCCATCCCAGAGTCTTAGAGTCAGTGGGTACATGCACGATAACATCACCACCCGTGTGGGTTGGAAAATGAGCTATGGAAGATGAGCTTTGAGCTATGGTGCCCTACTAATCACCGCCAACTTTTGCCATCCCAGAGTCTCAGAGTCAATGGGTACATGCACGATAACATCACCACCCGTGTGGGTTGGAAGATGAGCTATGGAAACCTTAAAAATTGCCCTGCTGACCACCGCCAACTTTTTCCATCCCAGAGTCTTAGAGTCAATAGGTACATGCACGATAACATCTCCACGCGTGTGGGTTGGAAGATGAGCTATGGAAGATGGGCTATGGAAGATGAGCTATGAGCTATGGTGCCCTACTAATCACCGCCAACTTTTTCCATCCCAGAGTCTTAGAGTCAGTGGGTACATGCACGATAACATCTCCACGCGTGTGGGTTGGAAGATGAGCTATGGAAGATGAGCTATGGAAGATGAGCTATGAGCTATGGTGCCCTACTAATCACCGCCAACTTTTTCCATCCCAGAGTCTTAGAGTCAATGGGTACATGCACGATAACATCTCCACGCGTGTGGGTTGGAAGATGAGCTATGGAAGATGAGCTATGAGCTATGGTGCCCTACTAATCACCGCCAATTTTTTCCATCCCAGAGTCTTAGAGTCAATGGGTACATGCACGATAACATCTCCACGCGTGTGGGTTGGAAGATGAGCTATGGAAGATGAGCTATGGAAGATGAGCTATGAGCTATGGTGCCCTACTAATCACCGCCAACTTTTTCCATCCCAGAGTCTTAGAGTCAATGGGTACATGCACGATAACATCTCCACGCGTGTGGGTTGGAAGATGAGCTATGGAAGATGAGCTATGGAAGATGAGCTATGAGCTATGGTGCCCTACTAATCACCGCCAACTTTTTCCATCCCAGAGTCTTAGAGTCAATGGGTACATGCACGATAACATCTCCACGCGTGTGGGTTGGAAGATGAGCTATGGAAGATGAGCTATGAGCTATGGTGCCCTACTACTCAACGCCAAATTTTTCCATCCCAGAGTCTCAGAGTCAATGGGTACATGCACGATAACATCTCCACGCGTGTGGGTTGGAAGATGAGCTATGGAAACCTTCAAAATTGCCCTACTAATCACCGCCAACTTTTTCCATCCCAGAGTCTTAGAGTCAATGGGTACATGCACGATAACATCTCCACGCGTATGGGTTGGAAGATGAGCTATGGAAACCTTCAAAATTGCCCTACTGACCACGGCCAACTTTTTCCATCCCAGAGTCTTAGAGTCAATAGGTACATGCACGATAACATCTTCACGCGTGTGGGTTGGAAAATGAGCTATGGAAGATGAGCTATGAGCTATGGTGCCCTACTAATCACCGCCAACTTTTGCCATCCCAGAGTCTCAGAGTCAATGGGTACATGCACGATAACATCACCACCCGTGTGGGTTGGAAGATGAGCTATGGAAGATGAGCTATGGAAGATGAGCTATGAGCTATGGTGCCCTACTAATCACCGCCAACTTTTTCCATCCCAGAGTCTTAGAGTCAATGGGTACATGCACGATAACATCTCCACGCGTGTGGGTTGGAAGATGAGCTATGAGCTATGGTGCCCTACTAATCACCGCCAACTTTTTCCATCCCAGAGTCTCAGAGTCAATGGGTACATGCACGATAACATCACCACCCGTGTGGGTTGGAAGATGAGCTATGGAAGATGAGCTATGAGCTATGGTGCCCTACTAATCACCGCCAACTTTTGCCATCCCAGAGTCTCAGAGTCAATGGGTACATGCACGATAACATCTCCACGCGTGTGGGTTGGAAGATGAGCTATGGAAGATGAGCTATGAGCTATGGTGCCCTACTAATCACCGCCAACTTTTTCCATCCCAGAGTCTTAGAGTCAGTGGGTACATGCACGATAACATCTCCACGCGTGTGGGTTGGAAGATGAGCTATGGAAGATGAGCTATGGAAGATGAGCTATGAGCTATGGTGCCCTACTAATCACCGCCAACTTTTTCCATCCCAGAGTCTCAGAGTCAATGGGTACATGCACGATAACATCTCCACGCGTGTGGGTTGGAAAATGAGCTATGGAAGATGAGCTTTGAGCTATGGTGCCCTACTAATCACCGCCAACTTTTGCCATCCCAGAGTCTCAGAGTCAATGGGTACATGCACGATAACATCACCACCCGTGTGGGTTGGAAGATGAGCTATGGAAACCTTAAAAATTGCCTTGCTGACCACCGCCAACTTTTTCCATCCCAGAGTCTTAGAGTCAGTGGGTACATGCACGATAACATCTCCACCCGTGTGGGTTGGAAGATGAGCTATGGAAACCTTCAAAATTGCCCTACTAATCACCGCCAACTTTTTCCATCCCAGAGTCTTAGAGTCAGTGGGTACATGCACGATAACATCTCCACGCGTGTGGGTTGGAAGATGAGCTATGGAAGATGAGCTATGAGCTATGGTGCCCTACTAATCACCGCCAATTTTTTCCATCCCAGAGTCTTAGAGTCAATGGGTACATGCACGATAACATCTCCACGCGTGTGGGTTGGAAGATGAGCTATGGAAGATGAGCTATGAGCTATGGTGCCCTACTAATCACCGCCAACTTTTGCCATCCCAGAGTCTCAGAGTCAATGGGTACATGCACGATAACATCACCACCCGTGTGGGTTGGAAGATGAGCTATGGAAGATGAGCTATGGAAGATGAGCTATGGAAGATGAGCTATGAGCTATGGTGCCCTACTAATCACCGCCAACTTTTTCCATCCCAGAGTCTCAGAGTCAATGGGTACATGCACGATAACATCTCCACGCGTGTGGGTTGGAAGATGAGCTATGGAAACCTTCAAAATTGCCCTACTAATCACCGCCAACTTTTTCCATCCCAGAGTCTTAGAGTCAATGTGTACATGCACGATAACATCTCCACGCGTGTGGGTTGGAAAATGAGCTATGGAAGATGAGCTATGAGCTATGGTGCCCTACTAATCACCGCCAACTTTTTCCATCCCAGAGTCTTAGAGTCAGTGGGTACATGCACGATAACATCACCACCCGTGTGGGTTGGAAAATGAGCTATGGAAGATGAGCTTTGAGCTATGGTGCCCTACTAATCACCGCCAACTTTTGCCATCCCAGAGTCTCAGATTCAATGGGTACATGCACGATAACATCACCACCCGTGTGGGTTGGAAGATGAGCTATGGAAACCTTAAAAATTGCCCTGCTGACCACCGCCAACTTTTTCCATCCCAGAGTCTTAGAGTCAATAGGTACATGCACGATAACATCTCCACGCGTGTGGGTTGGAAGATGAGCTATGGAAGATGAGCTATGAGCTATGGTGCCCTACTAATCACCGCCAACTTTTTCCATCCCAGAGTCTTAGAGTCAGTGGGTACATGCACGATAACATCTCCACGCGTGTGGGTTGGAAGATGAGCTATGGAAGATGAGCTATGAGCTATGCTGCCCTACTAATCACCGCCAACTTTTTCCATCCCAGAGTCTTAGAGTCAATGGGTACATGCACGATAACATCTCCACGCGTGTGGGTTGGAAGATGTGCTATGGAAACCTTCAAAATTGCCCTACTAATCACCGCCAACTTTTTCCATCCCAGAGTCTCAGAGTCAATGGGTACATGCACGATAACATCTCCACGCGTGTGGGTTGGAAGATGAGCTATGGAAGATGAGCTATGAGCTATGGTGCCCTACTACTCAACGCCAACTTTTTCCATCCCAGAGTCTCAGAGTCAATGGGTACATGCACGATAACATCTCCACGCGTGTGGGTTGGAAGATGAGCTATGAGCTATGGTGCCCTACTAATCACCGCCAACTTTTTCCATCCCAGAGTCTTAGAGTCAGTGGGTACATGCACGATAACATCTCCACGCATGTGGGTTGGAAGATGAGCTATGAGCTATGGTGCCCTGCTAATCACCGCCAACTTTTTCCATCCCAGAGTCTTAGAGTCAATGGGTACATGCACGATAACATCTCCACGCGTGTTGGTTGGAAGATGAGCTATGGAAACCTTCAAAATTGCCCTACTAATCACCGCCAACTTTTTCCATCCCAGAGTCTCAGAATCAGTGGCTACATGCACGATAACATCTCCACGCGTGTGGGTTGGAAGATGAGCTATGGAAGATGAGCTATGAGCTATGGTGCCCTACTAATCACCGCCAACTTTTTCCATCCCAGAGTCTTAGAGTCAGTGGGTACATGCACGATAACATCTCCACGCGTGTGGGTTGGAAGATGAGCTATGGAAGATGAGCTATGAGCTATGGTGCCCTACTAATCACCGCCAACTTTTTCCATCCCAGAGTCTTAGAGTCAATGGGTACATGCACGATAACATCTCCACACGTGGGGGTTGGAAAATTAGCTATGGAAACCTTAAAAATTGCCCTACTGACCACCGCCAACTTTTTCCATCCCAGAGTCTCAGAGTCAATGGGTACATGCACGATAACATCTCCACGCGTGTGGGTTGGAAAATGAGCTATGGAAGATGAGCTATGAGCTATGGTGCCCTACTAATCACCGCCAACTTTTTCCATCCCAGAGTCTTAGAGTCAGTGGGTACATGCACGATAACATCACCACCCGTGTGGGTTGGAAAATGAGCTATGGAAGATGAGCTTTGAGCTATGGTGCCCTACTAATCACCGCCAACTTTTGCCATCCCAGAGTCTCAGAGTCAATGGGTACATGCACGATAACATCACCACCCGTGTGGGTTGGAAGATGAGCTATGGAAACCTTAAAAATTGCCCTGCTGACCACCGCCAACTTTTTCCATCCCAGAGTCTTAGAGTCAATAGGTACATGCACGATAACATCTCCACGCGTGTGGGTTGGAAGATGAGCTATGGAAGATGGGCTATGGAAGATGAGCTATGAGCTATGGTGCCCTACTAATCACCGCCAACTTTTTCCATCCCAGAGTCTTAGAGTCAGTGGGTACATGCACGATAACATCTCCACGCGTGTGGGTTGGAAGATGAGCTATGGAAGATGAGCTATGGAAGATGAGCTATGAGCTATGGTGCCCTACTAATCACCGCCAACTTTTTCCATCCCAGAGTCTTAGAGTCAATGGGTACATGCACGATAACATCTCCACGCGTGTGGGTTGGAAGATGAGCTATGGAAGATGAGCTATGAGCTATGGTGCCCTACTAATCACCGCCAATTTTTTCCATCCCAGAGTCTTAGAGTCAATGGGTACATGCACGATAACATCTCCACGCGTGTGGGTTGGAAGATGAGCTATGGAAGATGAGCTATGGAAGATGAGCTATGAGCTATGGTGCCCTACTAATCACCGCCAACTTTTTCCATCCCAGAGTCTTAGAGTCAATGGGTACATGCACGATAACATCTCCACGCGTGTGGGTTGGAAGATGAGCTATGGAAGATGAGCTATGGAAGATGAGCTATGAGCTATGGTGCCCTACTAATCACCGCCAACTTTTTCCATCCCAGAGTCTTAGAGTCAATGGGTACATGCACGATAACATCTCCACGCGTGTGGGTTGGAAGATGAGCTATGGAAGATGAGCTATGAGCTATGGTGCCCTACTACTCAACGCCAAATTTTTCCATCCCAGAGTCTCAGAGTCAATGGGTACATGCACGATAACATCTCCACGCGTGTGGGTTGGAAGATGAGCTATGGAAACCTTCAAAATTGCCCTACTAATCACCGCCAACTTTTTCCATCCCAGAGTCTTAGAGTCAATGGGTACATGCACGATAACATCTCCACGCGTATGGGTTGGAAGATGAGCTATGGAAACCTTCAAAATTGCCCTACTGACCACGGCCAACTTTTTCCATCCCAGAGTCTTAGAGTCAATAGGTACATGCACGATAACATCTTCACGCGTGTGGGTTGGAAAATGAGCTATGGAAGATGAGCTATGAGCTATGGTGCCCTACTAATCACCGCCAACTTTTGCCATCCCAGAGTCTCAGAGTCAATGGGTACATGCACGATAACATCACCACCCGTGTGGGTTGGAAGATGAGCTATGGAAGATGAGCTATGGAAGATGAGCTATGAGCTATGGTGCCCTACTAATCACCGCCAACTTTTTCCATCCCAGAGTCTTAGAGTCAATGGGTACATGCACGATAACATCTCCACGCGTGTGGGTTGGAAGATGAGCTATGGAAACCTTCAAAATTGCCCTTCTAATCACCGCCAACTTTTTCCATCCCAGAGTTTTAGAGTCAGTGGGTACATGCACGATAACATCTCCACGCGTGTGGGTTGGAAGATGAGCTATGAGCTATGGTGCCCTACTAATCACCGCCAACTTTTTCCATCCCAGAGTCTTAGAGTCAATGGGTACATGCACGATAACATCTCCACGCGTGTGGGTTGGAAGATGAGCTATGGAAGATCAGCTATGAGCTATGGTGCCCTACTAATCACCGCCAACTTTTTCCATCCCAGAGTCTTAGAGTCAATAGGTACATGCACGATAACATCTCCACGCGTGTGGGTTGGAAAATGAGTTATGGAAACCTTCAAAATTGCCCTACTAATCACCGCCAACTTTTTCCATCCCAGAGTCTCAGAGTCAATGGGTACATGCACGATAACATCTCCACGCGTGTGGGTTGGAAGATGAGCTATGGAAGATGAGCTATGGAAGATGAGCTATGAGCTATGGTGCCCTACTAATCACCGCCAACTTTTTCCATCCCAGAGTCTTAGAGTCAATGGGTACATGCACGATAACATCACCACCCGTGTGGGTTGGAAGATGAGCTATGGAAACCTTAAAGATTGCCCTGCTGACCACCGCCAACTTTTTCCATCCCAGAGTCTTAGAGTCAGTGGCTACATGCACGATAACATCTCCACGCGTGTGGGTTGGAAGATGAGCTATGGAAGATGAGCTATGAGCTATGGTGCCCTACTAATCACCGCCAACTTTTTCCATCCCAGAGTCTTAGAGTCAATGGGTACATGCACGATAACATCTCCACGCGTGTGGGTTGGAAAATGAGCTATGGAAGATGAGCTATGAGCTATGGTGCCCTACTAATCACCGCCAACTTTTTCCATCCCAGAGTCTTAGAGTCAGTGGGTACATGCACGATAACATCTCCACGCGTGTGGGTTGGAAGATGAGCTATGGAAGATGAGCTATGAGCTATGGTGCCCTACTAATCACCGCCAACTTTTTCCATCCCAGAGTCTCAGAGTCAATGGGTACATGCACGATACCATCTCCACGCGTGTGGGTTGGAAAATGAGCTATGGAAGATGAGCTTTGAGCTATGGTGCCCTACTAATCACCGCCAACTTTTTCCATCCCAGAGTCTTAGAGTCAATGGGTACATGCACGATAACATCTCCACGCGTGTGGGTTGGAAGATGAGCTATGGAAACCTTAAAAATTGCCCTGCTGACCACCGCCAACATTTTCCATCCCAGAGTCTTAGAGTCAATGGGTACATGCACGATAACATCTCCACGCGTGTGGGTTGGAAAATGAGCTATGGAAGATGAGCTTTGAGCTATGGTGCCCTACTAATCACCGCCAACTTTTTCCATCCCAGAGTCTCAGAGTCAATGGGTACATGCACGATAACATCTCCACGCGTGTGGGTTGGAAGATGAGTTATGGAAGATGAGCTATGAGCTATGGTGCCCTACTAATCACCGCCAACTTTTTCCATCCCAGAGTCTCAGAGTCAATGGGTACATGCACGATAACATCTCCACGCGTGTGGGTTGGAAAATGAGCTATGGAAGATGAGCTTTGAGCTATGGTGCCCTACTAATCACAGCCAACTTTTTCCATCCCAGAGTCTCAGAGTCAATGGGTACATGCACGATAACATCTCCACGCGTGTGGGTTGGAAGATGAGTTATGGAAGATGAGCTATGAGCTACGGTGACCTACTAATCACCGCCAACTTTTTCCATCCCAGAGTCTTAGAGTCAGTGGGTACATGCACGATAACATCTCCACGCGTGTGGGTTGGAAGATGAGCTATGGAAGATGAGCTATGAGCTATGGTGCCCTACTAATCACCGCCAACTTTTTCCATCCGAGAGTCTTAGAGTCAATAGGTACATGCACGATAACATCTCCACGCGTGTGGGTTGGAAGATGAGCTATGGAAACCTTCGAAATTGCCCTACTAATCACCGCCAACTTTTTCCATCCCAGAGTCTTAGAGTCAATGGGTACATGCACGATAACATCTCCACGCGTGTGGGTTGGAAGATGAGCTATGGAAACCTTCAAAATTGCCCTACTAATCACCGCCAACTTTTTCCATCCCAGAGTCTCAGAGTCAATGGGTACATGCACGATAACATCTCCACGCGTGTGGGTTGGAAGATGAGCTATGGAAGATGAGCTATGAGCTATGGTGCCCTACTAATCACCGCCAACTTTTTCCATCCCAGAGTCTTAGAGTCAATGGGTACATGCACGATAACATCTCCACACGTGTGGGTTGGAAGATGAGCTATGGAAGATGAGCTATGAGCTATGGTGCCCTACTAATCACCGCCAACTTTTTCCATCCCAGAGTCTCAGAGTCAATGGGTACATGCACGATAACATCACCACCCGTGTGGGTTGGAAGATGAGCTATGGAAGATGAGCTGTGGAAGATGAGCTATGGAAGATGAGCTATGAGCTATGGTGCCCTACTAATCACCGCCAACTTTTTCCATCCCAGAGTCTTAGAGTCAATGGGTACATGCACGATAACATCTCCATGCGTGTGGGTTGGAAGATGAGCTATGGAAACCTTCAAAATTGCCCTACTAATCACCGCCAACTTTTTCCATCCCAGAGTCTTAGAGTCAATGGGTACATGCACGATAACATCTCCACGCGTGTGGGTTGGAAGATGAGCTATGGAAACCTTCAAAATTGCCCTACTAATCACCGCCAACTTTTTCCATCCCAGAGTCTCAGAGTCAATGGGTACATGCACGATAACATCTCCACGCGTGTGGGTTGGAAGATGAGCTATGAGCTATGGTGCCCTACTAATCACCGCCAACTTTTTCCATCCCAGAGTCTTAGAGTCAATGGGTACATGCACGATAACATCTCCACGCGTGTGGGTTGGAAGATGAGCTATGGAAACCTTCAAAATTGCCCTACTAATCACCGCCAACTTTTTCCATCCCAGAGTCTCAGAGTCAATGGGTACATGCACGATAACATCTCCACGCGTGTGGGTTGGAAGATGAGCTATGAGCTATGGTGCCCTACTAATCACCGCCAACTTTTTCCATCCCAGAGTCTTAGAGTCAATGGGTACATGCACGATAACATCTCCACGCGTGTGGGTTGGAAGATGAGCTATGGAAACCTTCAAAATTGCCCTACTGACCACCGCCAACATTTTCCATCCCAGAGTCTCAGAGTCAATGGGTACATGCACGATAACATCTCCACGCGTGTGGGTTGGAAGATGAGCTATGAGCTATGGTGCCCTACTAATCACCGCCAACTTTTTCCATCCCAGAGTCTTAGAGTCAGTGGGTACATGCACGATAACATCTCCACGCGTGTGGGTTGGAAGATGAGCTATGGAAGATGAGCTATGGAAGATGAGCTATGAGCTATGATGCCCTACTAATCACCGCCAACTTTTTCCATCCCAGAGTCTTAGAGTCAGTGGGTACATGCACGATAACATCTCCACGCGTGTGGGTTGGAAGATGAGCTATGGAAGATGAGCTATGAGCTATGGTACCCTACTAATCACCGCCAACTTTTTCCATCCCAGAGTCTTAGAGTCAATGGGTACATGCACGATAACATCTCCACGCGTGTGGGTTGGAAGATGAGCTATGGAAACCTTAAAAATTGCCCTGCTGACCACCGCCAACTTTTTCCATCCCAGAGTCTTAGAGTCAATGGGTACATGCACGATAATATCTCCACACGTGGGGGTTGGAAAATTAGCTATGGAAACCTTAAAAATTGCCCTACTGACCACCGCCAACTTTTTCCATCCCAGAGTCTCAGAGTCAATGGGTACATGCACGATAACATCTCCACGCGTGTGGGTTGGAAGATGAGCTATGAGCTATGGTGCCCTACTAATCACCGCCAACTTTTTCCATCCCAGAGTCTTAGAGTCAGTGGGTACATGCACGATAACATCTCCACGCGTGTGGGTTGGAAGATGAGCTATGGAAGATGAGCTATGAGCTATGGTGCCCTACTAATCACCGCCAACTTTTTCCATCCCAGAGTCTTAGAGTCAATAGGTACATGCACGATAACATCTCCACGCGTGTGGATTGGAAGATGAGCTATGGAAGATGAGCTATGAGCTATGGTACCCTACTAATCACCGCCAACTTTTTCCATCCCAGAGTCTTAGAGTCAATGGGTACATGCACGATAACATCTCCACGCGTGTGGGTTGGAAGATGAGCTATGGAAACCTTCAAAATTGCCCTACTAATCACCGCCAACTTTTTCCATCCCAGAGTCTCAGAGTCAATGGGTACATGCACGATAACATCTCCACGCGTGTGGGTTGGAAGATGAGCTATGGAAGATGAGCTATGAGCTATGGTGCCCTACTAATCACCGCCAACTTTTTCCATCCCAGAGTCTTAGAGTCAATGGGTACATGCACGATAACATCACCACCCGTGTGGGTTGGAAGATGAGCTATGGAAACCTTAAAGATTGCCCTGCTGACCACCGCCAACTTTTTCCATCCCAGAGTCTTAGAGTCAGTGGGTACATGCACGATAACATCTCCACGCGTGTGGGTTGGAAGATGAGCTATGGAAGATGAGCTATGAGCTATGGTGCCCTACTAATCACCGCCAACTTTTTCCATCCCAGAGTCTTAGAGTCAATAGGTACATGCACGATAACATCTCCACGCGTGTGGGTTGGAAGATGAGCTATGGAAGATCAGCTATGAGCTATGGTGCCCTACTAATCACCGCCAACTTTTTCCATCCCAGAGTCTTAGAGTCAATAGGTACATGCACGATAACATCTCCACGCGTGTGGGTTGGAAAATGAGCTATGGAAGATGAGCTATGAGCTATGGTACCCTACTAATCACCGCCAACTTTTTCCATCCCAGAGTCTCAGAGTCAATGGGTACATGCACGATAACATCTCCACGCGTGTGGGTTGGAAGATGAGCTATGGAAACCTTAAAAATTGCCCTGCTGACCACCGCCAACTTTTTCCATCCCAGAGTCTTAGAGTCAATGGGTACATGCACGATAACATCTCCACGCGTGTGGGTTGGAAGATGAGCTATGGAAGATGAGCTATGAGCTATGGTGCCTTAATAATCACCGCCAACTTTTTCCATCCCAGAGTCTTAGAGTCAATGGGTACATGCACGATAACATCTCCACGCGTGTGGGTTGGAAGATGAGCTATGGAAACCTTCAAAATTGCCCTACTGACCACGGCCAACTTTTTCCATCCGAGAGTCTTAGAGTCAATAGGTACATGCACGATAACATCTCCACGCGTGTGGGTTGGAAGATGAGCTATGGAAGATCAGCTATGAGCTATGGTGCCCTACTAATCACCGCCAAATTTTACATCCCAGAGTCTTAGAGTCAATAGGTACATGCACGATAACATCTCCACGCGTGTGGGTTGGAAAATGAGCTATGGAAGATGAGCTATGAGCTATGGTACCCTACTAATCACCGCCAACTTTTTCCATCCCAGAGTCTCAGAGTCAATGGGTACATGCACGATAACATCTCCACGCGTGTGGGTTGGAAGATGAGCTATGGAAACCTTAAAAATTGCCCTGCTGACCACCGCCAACTTTTTCCATCCCAGAGTCTTAGAGTCAATGGGTACATGCACGATAATATCTCCACACGTGGGGGTTGGAAAATTAGCTCTGGAAACCTTAAAAATTGCCCTACTGACCACCGCCAACTTTTTCCATCCCAGAGTCTCAGAGTCAATGGGTACATGCACGATAACATCTCCACGCGTGTGGGTTGGAAGATGAGCTATGGAAGATGAGCTATGAGCTATGGTGCCCTACTAATCACCGCCAACTTTTTCCATCCCAGAGTCTTAGAGTCAATGGGTACATGCACGATAACATCTCCACGCGTGTGGGTTGGAAGATGAGCTATGGAAGATGAGCTATGAGCTATGGTGCCCTACTAATCACCGCCAACTTTTTCCATCCCAGAGTCTCAGAGTCAATGGGTACATGCACGATAACATCACCACCCGTGTGGGTTGGAAGATGAGCTATGGAAACCTTAAAGATTGCCCTGCTGACCACCGCCAACTTTTTCCATCCCAGAGTCTTAGAGTCAGTGGGTACATGCACGATAACATCTCCACGCGTGTGGGTTGGAAGATGAGCTATGGAAGATGAGCTATGAGCTATGGTGCCCTACTAATCACCGCCAACTTTTTCCATCCCAGAGTCTTAGAGTCAATGGGTACATGCACGATAACATCTCCACGCGTGTGGGTTGGAAGATGAGCTATGGAAGATCAGCTATGAGCTATGGTGCCCTACTAATCACCGCCAACTTTTTCCATCCCAGAGTCTTAGAGTCAGTGGGTACATGCACGATAACATCTCCACGCGTGTGGGTTGGAAGATGAGCTATGGAAGATCAGCTATGAGCTATGGTGCCCTACTAATCACCGCCAACTTTTTCCATCCCAGAGTCTTAGAGTCAGTGGGTACATGCACGATAACATCTCCACGCGTGTGGGTTGGAAGATGAGCTATGGAAGATGAGCTATGAGCTATGGTGCCCTACTAATCACCGCCAACTTTTGCCATCCCAGAGTCTCAGAGTCAATGGGTACATGCACGATAACATCTCCACGCGTGTGGGTTGGAAGATGAGCTATGGAAGATGAGCTATGGAAGATGAGCTATGGAAGATGAGCTATGGAAGATGAGCTATGAGCTATGGTGCCCTACTAATCACCGCCAACTTTTTCCATCCCAGAGTCTTAGAGTCAATGGGTACATGCACGATAACATCTCCACGCGTGTGGGTTGGAAGATGAGCTATGGAAACCTTCAAAATTGCCCTACTGACCACGGCCAACTTTTTCCATCCGAGAGTCTTAGAGTCAATAGGTACATGCACGATAACATCTCCACGCGTGTGGGTTGGAAGATGAGCTATGGAAGATCAGCTATGAGCTATGGTGCCCTACTAATCACCGCCAACTTTTTCCATCCCAGAGTCTTAGAGTCAATAGGTACATGCACGATAACATCTCCACGCGTGTGGGTTGGAAAATGAGCTATGGAAGATGAGCTATGAGCTATGGTACCCTACTAATCACCGCCAACTTTTTCCATCCCAGAGTCTCAGAGTCAATGGGTACATGCACGATAACATCTCCACGCGTGTGGGTTGGAAGATGAGCTATGGAAACCTTAAAAATTGCCCTGCTGACCACCGCCAACTTTTTCCATCCCAGAGTCTTAGAGTCAATGGGTACATGCACGATAACATCTCCACGCGTGTGGGTTGGAAGATGAGCTATGGAAGATGAGCTATGAGCTATGGTGCCTTAATAATCACCGCCAACTTTTTCCATCCCAGAGTCTTAGAGTCAATGGGTACATGCACGATAACATCTCCACGCGTGTGGGTTGGAAGATGAGCTATGGAAACCTTCAAAATTGCCCTACTGACCACGGCCAACTTTTTCCATCCGAGAGTCTTAGAGTCAATAGGTACATGCACGATAACATCTCCACGCGTGTGGGTTGGAAGATGAGCTATGGAAGATGAGCTATGGAAGATGAGCTATGAGCTATGGTGCCCTACTAATCACCGCCAAATTTTCCATCCCAGAGTCTTAGATTCAATAGGTACATGCACGATAACATCTCCACGCGTGTGGGTTGGAAAATGAGCTATGGAAGATGAGCTATGAGCTATGGTACCCTACTAATCACCGCCAACTTTTTCCATCCCAGAGTCTTAGAGTCAATGGGTACATGCACGATAACATCTCCACGCGTGTGGGTTGGAAGATGAGCTATGGAAGATCAGCTATGAGCTATGGTGCCCTACTAATCACCGCCAACTTTTTCCATCCCAGAGTCTTAGAGTCAGTGGGTACATGCACGATAACATCTCCACGCGTGTGGGTTGGAAGATGAGCTATGGAAACCTTCAAAATTGCCCTACTAATCACCGCCAACTTTTTCCATCCCAGAGTCTTAGAGTCAGTGGGTACATGCACGATAACATCTCCACGCGTGTGGGTTGGAAGATGAGCTATGGAAGATGAGCTATGAGCTATGGTGCCCTACTAATCACCGCCAACTTTTGCCATCCCAGAGTCTCAGAGTCAATGGGTACATGCGCGATAACATCTCCACGCGTGTGGGTTGGAAGATGAGCTATGGAAGATGAGCTATGAGCTATGGTGCCCTACTAATCACCGCCAACTTTTTCCATCCCAGAGTCTTAGAGTCAATGGGTACATGCACGATAACATCTCCACGCGTGTGGGTTGGAAGATGAGCTATGGAAACCTTCAAAATTGCCCTACTGACCACGGCCAACTTTTTCCATCCGAGAGTCTTAGAGTCAATAGGTACATGCACGATAACATCTCCACGCGTGTGGGTTGGAAGATGAGCTATGGAAGATCAGCTATGAGCTATGGTGCCCTACTAATCACCGCCAACTTTTTCCATCCCAGAGTCTTAGAGTCAATAGGTACATGCACGATAACATCTCCACGCGTGTGGGTTGGAAAATGAGCTATGGAAGATGAGCTATGAGCTATGGTACCCTACTAATCACCGCCAACTTTTTCCATCCCAGAGTCTCAGAGTCAATGGGTACATGCACGATAACATCTCCACGCGTGTGGGTTGGAAAATGAGCTATGGAAGATGAGCTATGAGCTATGGTACCCTACTAAACACCGCCAACTTTTTCCATCCCAGAGTCTCAGAGTCAATGGGTACATGCACGATAACATCTCCACGCGTGTGGGTTGGAAGATGAGCTATGGAAACCTTCAAAATTGCCCTACTAATCACCGCCAACTTTTTCCATCCCAGAGTCTCAGAGTCAATGGGTACATGCACGATAATATCTCCACGCGTGTGGGTTGGAAGATGAGCTATGGAAACCTTCAAAATTGCCCTACTAATCACCGCCAACTTTTTCCATCCCAGAGTCTTAGAGTCAGTGGGTACATGCACGATAACATCTCCACGCGTGTGGGTTGGAAGATGAGCTATGGAAACCTTCAAAATTGCCCTACTGACCACGGCCAACTTTTTCCATCCGAGAGTCTTAGAGTCAATAGGTACATGCACGATAACATCTCCACGCGTGTGGGTTGGAAGATGAGCTATGGAAGATGAGCTATGGAAGATGAGCTATGAGCTATGGTGCCCTACTAATCACCGCCAACTTTTTCCATCCCAGAGTCTTAGAGTTAATGGGTACATGCACGATAACATCTCCACGCGTGTGGGTTGGAAGATGAGCTATGGAAACCTTCAAAATTGCCCTACTAATCACCGCCAACTTTTTCTATCCCAGAGTCTCAGAGTCAATGGGTACATGCACGATAACATCTCCACGCGTGTGGGTTGGAAGATGAGCTATGGAAGATGAGCTATGAGCTATGGTGCCCTACTAATCACCGCCAACTTTTTGCATCCCAGAGTCTTAGAGTCAATGGGTACATGCACGATAACATCTCCACGCGTGTGGGTTGGAAGATGAGCTATGGAAGATGAGCTATGAGCTATGGTGCCCTACTACTCAACGCCAACTTTTTCCATCCCAGAGTCTCAGAGTCAATGGGTACATGCACGATAACATCTCCACGCGTGTGGGTTGGAAGATGAGCTATGGAAACCTTCAAAATTGCCCTACTAATCACCGCCAACTTTTTCTATCCCAGAGTCTCAGAGTCAATGGGTACATGCACGATAACATCTCCACGCGTGTGGGTTGGAAGATGAGCTATGGAAGATGAGCTATGTAAGATGAGCTATGAGCTATGGTGCCCTACTAATCACCGCCAACTTTTTCCATCCCAGAGTCTTAGAGTCAATGGGTACATGCACGATAACATCTCCACGCGTGTGGGTTGGAAGATGAGCTATGGAAACCTTCAAAATTGCCCTACTAATCACCGCCAACTTTTTCCATCCCAGAGTCTTAGAGTCAGTGGGTACATGCACGATAACATCTCCACGCGTGTGGGTTGGAAGATGAGCTATGGAAGATGAGCTATGAGCTATGGTGCCCTACTAATCACCGCCAACTTTTTCCATCCCAGAGTCTTAGAGTCAATGGGTACATGCACGATAACATCTCCACGCGTGTGGGTTGGAAGATGAGCTATGGAAACCTTCAAAATTGCCCTACTAATCACCGCCAACTTTTTCCATCCCAGAGTCTTAGAGTCAGTGGGTACATGCACGATAACATCTCCACGCGTGTGGGTTGGAAGATGAGCTATGGAAGATGAGCTATGAGCTATGGTGCCCTACTAATCACCGCCAACTTTTTCCATCCCAGAGTCTTAGAGTCAATGGGTACATGCACGATAACATCTCCACGCGTGTGGGTTGGAAGATGAGCTATGGAAGATGAGCTATGAGCTATGGTACCCTACTAATCACCGCCAACTTTTTCCATCCCAGAGTCTCAGAGTCAATGGGTACATGCACGATAACATCTCCACGCGTGTGGGTTGGAAGATGAGCTATGGAAGATGAGCTATGAGCTATGGTGCCCTACTAATCACCGCCAACTTTTTCCATCCCAGAGTCTTAGAGTCAATGGGTACATGCACGATAACATCTCCACGCGTGTGGGTTGGAAGATGAGCTACGGAAGATGAGCTATGAGCTATGGTGCCCTACTAATCACCGCCAACTTTTTCCATCCCAGAGTCTTAGAGTCAATGGGTACATGCACGATAACATCTCCACGCGTGTGGGTTGGAAGATGAGCTATGAGCTATGGTGCCCTACTAATAACCGCCAACTTTTTCCATCCCAGAGTCTTAGAGTCAGTGGCTACATGCACGATAACATCTCCACGCGTGTGGGTTGGAAGATGAGCTATGGAAGATGAGCTATGAGCTATGGTGCCCTACTAATCACCGCCAACTTTTTCCATCCCAGAGTCTTAGAGTCAGTGGGTACATGCACGATAACATCTCCACGCGTGTGGGTTGAAAGATGAGCTATGGAAACCTTCAAAATTGCCCTACTAATCACCGCCAACTTTTTCCATCCCAGAGTCTCAGAGTCAATGGGTACATGCACGATAACATCACCGCCCGTGTGGATTGGAAGATGAGCTATGGAAGCGTTCAAAATTGCCCTACTGACCACCGCCAACTTTTTCCATCCCAGAGTCTCAGAGTCAATGGGTACATGCACGATAACATCTCCACGCGTGTGGGTTGGAAGATGAGCTATGAGCTATGGTGCCCTACTACTCAACGCCAACTTTTTCCATCCGAGAGTCTTAGAGTCAATAGGTACATGCACGATAACATCTCCACGCGTGTGGGTTGGAAGATGAGCTATGGAAGATGAGCTATGGAAGATGAGCTATGAGCTATGGTGCCCTACTAATCACCGCCAACTTGTTCCATCCCAGAGTCTTAGAGTCAATGGGTACATGCACGATAACATCTCCACGCGTGTGGGTTGGAAGATGAGCTATGGAAGATGAGCTATGAGCTATGGTGCCCTACTAATCACCGCCAACTTTTTCCATCCCAGAGTCTTAGAGTCAGTGGGTACATGCACGATAACATCTCCACGCGTGTGGGTTGGAAGATGAGCTATGGAAGCGTTCAAAATTGCCCTACTGACCACCGCCAACTTTTTCCATCCCAGAGTCTCAGAGTCAATGGGTACATGCACGATAACATCTCCACGCGTGTGGGTTGGAAGATGAGCTATGGAAACCTTCAAAATTGCCCTACTGACCACGGCCAACTTTTTCCATCCCAGATTCTTAGAGTCAATAGGTACATGCACGATAACATCTCCACGCGTGTGGGTTGGAAGATGAGCTATGGAAACCTTCAAAATTGCCCTACTGACCACGGCCAACTTTTTCCATCCCAGATTCTTAGAGTCAATAGGTACATGCACGATAACATCTCCACGCGTGTGGGTTGGAAGATGAGCTATGGAAACCTTCAAAATTGCCCTACTGACCACGGCCAACTTTTTCCATCCCAGAGTCTTAGAGTCAATAGGTACATGCACGATAACATCTCCACGCGTGTGGGTTGGAAGATGAGCTATGGAAGATGAGCTATGAGCTATGGTGCCCTACTAATCACCGCCAACTTTTTCCATCCCAGAGTCTTAGAGTCAATGGGTACATGCACGATAACATCTCCACGCGTGTGGGTTGGAAGATGAGCTATGGAAGATGAGCTATGAGCTATGGTGCCCTACTAATCACCGCCAACTTTTTCCATCCCAGAGTCTTAGAGTCAGTGGCTACATGCACGATAACATCTCCACGCGTGTGGGTTGGAAGATGAGCTATGGAAGATGAGCTATGAGCTATGGTGCCCTACTAATCACCGCCAACTTTTTCCATCCCAGAGTCTTAGAGTCAGTGGCTACATGCACGATAACATCTCCACGCGTGTGGGTTGGAAGATGAGCTATGGAAGATGAGCTATGAGCTATGGTGCCCTACTAATCACCGCCAACTTTTTCCATCCCAGAGTCTTAGAGTCAGTGGGTACATGCACGATAACATCTCCACGCGTGTGGGTTGGAAGATGAGCTATGGAAACCTTCAAAATTGCCCTACTAATCACCGCCAACTTTTTCCATCCCAGAGTCTCAGAGTCAGTGGCTACATGCACGATAACATCTCCACGCGTGTGGGTTGGAAGATGAGCTATGGAAACCTTCAAAATTGCCCTACTAATCACCGCCAACTTTTTCCATCCCAGAGTCTCAGAGTCAGTGGCTACATGCACGATAACATCTCCACGCGTGTGGGTTGGAAAATGAGCTATGGAAGATGAGCTATGAGCTATGGTGCCCTACTAATCACCGCCAACTTTTTCCATCCCAGAGTCTCAGAGTCAATGGGTACATGCACGATAACATCTCCACGCGTGTGGGTTGGAAAATGAGCTATGGAAGATGAGCTTTGAGCTATGGTGCCCTACTAATCACCGCCAACTTTTGCCATCCCAGAGTCTCAGAGTCAGTGGCTACATGCACGATAACATCTCCACGCGTGTGGGTTGGAAGATGAGCTATGGAAGATGAGCTATGAGCTATGGTGCCCTACTAATCACCGCCAACTTTTTCCATCCCAGAGTCTTAGAGTCAGTGGCTACATGCACGATAACATCTCCACGCGTGTGGGTTGGAAGATGAGCTATGGAAGATGAGCTATGAGCTATGGTGCCCTACTAATCACCGCCAACTTTTTCCATCCCAGAGTCTTAGAGTCAGTGGGTACATGCACGATAACATCTCCACGCGTGTGGGTTGGAAGATGAGCTATGGAAACCTTCAAAATTGCCCTACTAATCACCGCCAACTTTTTCCATCCCAGAGTCTCAGAGTCAGTGGCTACATGCACGATAACATCTCCACGCGTGTGGGTTGGAAGATGAGCTATGGAAACCTTCAAAATTGCCCTACTAATCACCGCCAACTTTTTCCATCCCAGAGTCTCAGAGTCAGTGGCTACATGCACGATAACATCTCCACGCGTGTGGGTTGGAAAATGAGCTATGGAAGATGAGCTATGAGCTATGGTGCCCTACTAATCACCGCCAACTTTTTCCATCCCAGAGTCTCAGAGTCAATGGGTACATGCACGATAACATCTCCACGCGTGTGGGTTGGAAAATGAGCTATGGAAGATGAGCTTTGAGCTATGGTGCCCTACTAATCACCGCCAACTTTTGCCATCCCAGAGTCTCAGAGTCAATGGGTACATGCACGATAACATCTCCACGCGTGTGGGTTGGAAGATGAGCTATGGAAGATGAGCTATGAGCTATGGTGCCCTACTAATCACCGCCAACTTTTTCTATCCCAGAGTCTCAGAGTCAATGGGTACATGCACGATAACATCTCCACGCGTGTGGGTTGGAAGATGAGCTATGGAAGATGAGCTATGGAAGATGAGCTATGGAAGATGAGCTATGGAAGATGAGCTATGAGCTATGGTGCCCTACTAATCACCGCCAACTTTTGCCATCCCAGAGTCTCAGAGTCAATGGGTACATGCACGATAATATCTCCACGCGTGTGGGTTGGAAGATGAGCTATGGAAGATGAGCTATGAGCTATGGTGCCCTACTAATCACCGCCAACTTTTTCTATCCCAGAGTCTCAGAGTCAATGGGTACATGCACGATAACATCTCCACGCGTGTGGGTTGGAAGATGAGCTATGGAAGATGAGCTATGAGCTATGGTGCCCTACTAATCACCGCCAACTTTTTCCATCCCAGAGTCTTAGAGTCAGTGGGTACATGCACGATAACATCTCCACGCGTGTGGGTTGGAAGATGAGCTATGGAAACCTTCAAAATTGCCCTACTAATCACCGCCAACTTTTTCCATCCCAGAGTCTCAGAGTCAATGGGTACATGCACGAAAACATCTCCACGCGTGTGGGTTGGAAAATGAGCTATGGAAGATGAGCTATGAGCTATGGTGCCCTACTAATCACCGCCAACTTTTTCCATCCCAGAGTCTCAGAGTCAATGGGTACATGCACGATAACATCTCCACGCGTGTGGGTTGGAAAATGAGCTATGGAAGATGAGCTTTGAGCTATGGTGCCCTACTAATCACCGCCAACTTTTGCCATCCCAGAGTCTCAGAGTCAATGGGTACATGCACGATAACATCTCCACGCGTGTGGGTTGGAAGATGAGCTATGGAAGATGAGCTATGGAAGATGAGCTATGGAAGATGAGCTATGAGCTATGGTGCCCTACTAATCACCGCCAACTTTTTCCATCCCAGAGTCTTAGAGTCAATGGGTACATGCACGATAACATCTCCACGCGTGTGGGTTGGAAGATGAGCTATGGAAGATGAGCTATG
>CAKAIZ010000130.1:0-22395 GCA_916610145.1 Eristalis arbustorum | reverse complement strand
AAAAGAGCAGAAAAAGTTATATGAAAAGAAGAAACTAGTAAAAATCACAGGTAAAAGTCGGTTTAAGATCAAAAACGTTCATAGTAGTTCATTAAATGCGGGTTTAAGCGCAGTATATATATATAAAAATTGCAATATAATATAAAAATATTGAGAAAATAATCAGATTTTCCATGAAAAAAGTAGGTAAAAGAGCAGAAAAAGTTATATGAAAAGAAGAAACTAGTAAAAATCACAGGAAAAAGTCGGTTAAAGATCAAAAACTTTCAAAGTAGTTCAGGAAATGCGGGTTTCAGCGCAGTATATATATATATATATAATATAAAAATATTGAGAAAATAATCAGATTTTCCATGAAAAAAGTAGGTAAAAGAGCAGAAAAAGTTAGTTGAAAAGAAGAAACTAGTAAAAATCACAGGAAAAAGTCGGTTAAAGATCAAAAACGTTCATAGTAGTTCATTAAATGCGGGTTTAAGCGCAGTATATATATATAAAAATAGCAATATAATATAAAAATATTGAGAAAATAATCAGATTTTCCATGAAAAAAGTAGGTAAAAGAGCAGAAAAAGTTATATGAAAAGAAGAAACTAGTAAAAATCACAGGAAAAAGTCGGTTAAAGATTAAAAACTTTCATAGTAGTTCAGGATATGCGGGTTTCAGCGCAGTATATATATATATATATAATATAATCAGATTTTCCATGAAAAATGTAGGTAAAAGAGCAGAAAAAGTTATATGAAAAGAAGAAACTAGTAAAAATCACAGGATAAAGTTGGTTAAACTACAACTTTCATAGTAGTTCAGGAAATACGGGTTTAAGCGCAGTATATATATAAAAATAGCAGTATAATATAAAAATATTGAGAAAATAATCAGATTTTCCATGAAAAAAGTAAGTAAAAGAGCAGAAAAAGTTATATGAAAAGAAGAAACTAGTAAAAATCACAGGAAAAAGTCGGTTAAAGATCAAAAACGTTCATAGTAGTTCAGGAAATGCGGGTTTAAGCGCAGTATATATATAAAAATAGCAGTATAATATAAAAATATTGAGAAAATAATCAGATTTTCCATGAAAAAAGTAAGTAAAAGAGCAGAAAAAGTTATATGAAATGAAGAAACTAGTAAAAATCACCGGAAAAAGTCGGTTAAAGATCAAAAACTTTCATAGTAGTTCAGGAAATGCGGGTTTCAGCGCAGTATGTATATATATATAATATAAAAATATTGAGAAAATAATCAGATTTTCCATGAAAAAAGTAGGTAAAAGAGCAGAAAAAGTTATATGAAAAGAAGAAACTAGTAAAAATCACAGGAAAAAGTTGGTAAAAGATCAAAAACTTTCATAGTAGTTCAGGAAATGCGGGTTTAGCGCAGTATATATATATATATATATAATATAAAAATATTGAGAAAATAATCAGATTTTCCATGAAAAAAGTAAGTAAAAGAGCAGAAAAAGTTATATGAAAAGAAGAAACTAGTAAAAATCACAGGAAAAAGTCGGTTAAAGATCAAAAACTATTCATAGTAGTTCAGGAAATGCGGGTTTAGCGCAGTATATATATATATATAATATAAAAATATTGAGAAAATAATCAGATTTTCCATGAAAAAAGTAGGTAAAAGAGCAGAAAAAGTTATATGAAAAGAAGAAACTTATTAAAAATCACAGGAAAAAGTCGGTTAAAGATCAAAAACGTTCATAGTAGTTCATTAAATGCGGGTTTTAAGCGCAGTATATATATAAAAATAGCAGGCATAATATAAAAAATATTGAGAAAATAATCAGATTTTCCATGAAAAAAGTAGATAAAAGAGCAGAAAAAGTTATATGAAAAGAAGAAACTAGTAAAAAATCACAGGAAAAAGTCGGTTAAAGATCAAAAACTTTCATAGTAGTTCAGGAAATGCGGGTTTCAGCGCGAGTATATATATATATATATATAATATAAAATATTGAGAAAATAATCAGATTTTCCATGAAAAATGTAGTTAAAAGAGCAGAAAAAGTTATATGAAAAGAAGAAACTAGTAAAAATCACAGGAAAAAGTTGGTTTAAGATGAAAAACTTTCATAGTAGTTCAGGAAATGCGGGTTTAGCGCAGTATATATATATATATAATATAAAAATATTGAGAAAATAATCAGATTTTCCATGAAAAAAGTAGGTAAAAGAGCAGAAAAAGTTATATGAAAAGAAGAAACTAGTAAAAATCACAGGAAAAAAGTCGGTTAAAGATCAAAAACTTTCATAGTAGTTCAGGAAATGCGGGTTTAGCGCAGTATATACATATATATAATATAAAAATATTGAGAAAATAATCAGATTTTCCATGAAAAAAGTAGGTAAAAGAGCAGAAAAAGTTACATGAAAAGAAGAAACTAGTAAAAATCACAGGAAAAAGTCGGTTAAAGATCAAAAACTTGCATAGTAGTTCAGGAAATGCGGGTTTCAGCGCAGAATGTACATATATATATAATATAAAAATATTAAGAAAATAATCAGATTTTCCATGAAAAAAGTAGGTAAAAGAGCAGAAAAAGTTATATGAAAAGAAGAAACTAGTAAAAATCACAGGAAAAAGTCGGTTAAAGATCAAAAACTTTCATAGTAGTTCAGGAAATGCGGGTTTAGCGCAGTATATATATATATATAATATAAAAATATTGAGAAAATAATCAGATTTTCCATGAAAAAAGTAGGTAAAAGAGCAGAAAAAGTTACATGAAAAGAAGAAACTAGTAAAAATCACAGGAAAAAGTCGGTTAAAGATCAAAAACTTTCATAGTAGTTCAGGAAATGCGGGTTTCAGCGCAGTATATATATAAAAATAGCAGTATAATATAAATATATTGAGAAAATAATCAGATTTTCCATGAAAAAAGTAGGTAAAAGAGCAGAAAAAGTTACATGAAAAGAAGAAACTAATAAAAATCACAGGAAAAAGTCGGTTAAAGATAAAAAACGTTCATAGTAGTTCATTAAATGCGGCTTTAAGCGCAGTATATATATATAAAAATAGCAGTATAATATAAAAATATTGAGAAAATAATCAGATTTTCCATGAAAAAAGTAGGTAAAAGAGCAGAAAAAGTTATATGAAAAGAAGAAACTAGTAAAAATCACAGGAAAAAGTCGGTTAAAGATCAAAAACTTGCATAGTAGTTCAGGAAATGCGGGTTTCAGCGCAGTATATATATATATATATATATATATAATATATAAATATTGAGAAAATAATCAGGTTTTCCATGAAAAAAGTAAGTAAAAGAGCAGAAAAAGTTATATGAAAAGAAGAAACTAGTAAAAATCACAGGAAAAAGTCGGTTAAAGATCAAAAACGTTCATAGTAGTTCAGGAAATGCGGGTTTAAGCGCAGTATATATATAAAAAATAGCAGTATAATATAAAAATATTGAGAAAATAATCAGATTTTCCATGAAAAAAGTAAGTAAAAGAGCAGAAAAAGTTATATGAAAAGAAGAAACTAGTAAAAATCACAGGAAAAGTTGGTTAAAGATGAAAAAGTTTCATAGTAGTTCAGGAAATGCGGGTTTTAGCGCAGTATATATATATATATATATATATATATATATATATAATATAAGAATATGAGAAAATAATCAGATTTTTCCATGAAAAAAGTAGGTAAAAGAGCAGAAAAAGTTATATGAAAAGAAGAAACTAGTAAAAATCACAGGAAAAAGTCGGTTAAAGATCAAAAACTTTCATAGTAGTTCAGGAAATGCGGGTTTAGCGCAGTATATATATATATATAATATAAAAATATTGAGAAAATAATCAGATTTTCCATGAAAAAAGTAGGTAAAAGAGCAGAAAAAGTTACATGAAAAGAAGAAACTAGTAAAAATCACAGGAAAAAGTCGGTTAAAGATCAAAAAATATTCATAGTAGTTCAGGAAATGCGGGTTTCAGCGCAGTATATATATAAAAATAGCAGTATAATATAAATATATTGAGAAAATAATCAGATTTTCCATGAAAAAAGTAGGTAAAAGAGCAGAAAAAGTTACATGAAAAGAAGAAACTAATAAAAATCACAGGAAAAAGTCGGTTAAAGATAAAAAAACGTTCATAGTAGTTCATTAAATGCGGCTTTAAGCGCAGTATATATACATAAAAATAGCAGTATACATATAAAAATATTGAGAAAATAATCAGATTTTCCATGAAAAAAGTAGGTAAAAGAGCAGAAAAAGTTATATGAAAAGAAGAAACTAGTAAAAATCACAGGAAAAAGTCGGTTAAAGATCAAAAACTTGCATAGTAGTTCAGGAAATGCGGGTTTCAGCGCAGTATATATATATATATATATATATATAATATAAAAATATTGAGAAAATAATCAGGTTTTCCATGAAAAAAGTAAGTAAAAGAGCAGAAAAAGTTATATGAAAAGAAGAAACTAGTAAAAATCACAGGAAAAAAGTCGGTTAAAGATCAAAAACGTTCATAGTAGTTCAGGAAATGCGGGTTTAAGCGCAGTATATATATATAAAAATAGCAGTATAATATAAAAATATTGAGAAAATAATCAGATTTTCCATGAAAAAAGTAAGTAAAAGAGCAGAAAAAGTTATATGAAAAGAAGAAACTAGTAAAAATCACAGGAAAAAGTCGGTTAAAGATCAAAAACGTTCATAGTAGTTAAGGAAATGCGGGTTTAAGCGTAGTATTTATATAAAAATAGCAGTATAATATAAAAATATTGAGAAAATAATCAGATTTTCCATGAAAAATGTAGGTAAAAGAGCAGAAAAAGTTATATGAAAAGAAGAAACTAGTAAAAATCACAGGAAAAAGTCGGTTAAAGATCAAAAACGTTGATAGTAGTTCAGGAAATGCGGGTTTCAGCGCAGTATATATATAAAAATAGCATTATAATATAAAAATATTGAGAAAATAATCAGATTTTCCATGAAAAAAGTAAGTAAAAGAGCAGAAAAAGTTATATGAAAGGAAGAAACTTGTAAAAATCACAGGAAAAAGTCGGTTTAAGATCAAAAACGTTCATAGTAGTTCAGGAAATGCGGGTTTCAGCGCAGTATGTATATATATATATAATATAAAAATATTGAGAAAATAATCAGATTTTCCATGAAAAAAGTAGGTAAAAGAGCAGAAAAAGTTATATGAAAAGAAGAAACTAGTAAAAATCACAGGAAAAAGTCGGTTAAAGATCAAAAACTTTCATAGTAGTTCAGGAAATGTGGGTTTCAGCGCAGTATGTATATATATATATAATATAAAAATATTAAGAAAATAATCAGATTTTCCATGAAAAAAGTAGGTAAAAGAGCAGAAAAAGTTATATGAAAAGAAGAAACTAGTAAAAATCACAGGAAAAAGTCGGTTAAAGATCAAAAACTTTCATAGTAGTTCAGGAAATGCGGGTTTCATTTTATTTATTTTTTTTATATATATATATAATATAAAAATATTGAGAAAATAATCAGTTTTTTCCATGAAAAAAGTAAGTAAAAGAGCAGAAAAAGTTATATGAAAAGAAGAAACTAGTAAAAATCACAGGAAAAAGTCGGTTAAAGATCAAAAACGTTCATAGTAGTTCAGGAAATGCGGGTTTAAGCGCAGTATATATGTAAAAATAGCAGTATAATATAAAAATATTGAGAAAATAATCAGATTTTCCATGAAAAAAGTAAGTAAAAGAGCAGAAAAAGTTATATGAAAAGAAGAAACTAGTAAAAATCACAGGAAAAAGTCGGTTAAAGATCAAAAACGTTCATAGTAGTTCTGGAAATGCGGGTTTAAGCGCAGTATATATATAAAAATAGCAGTATAATATAAAAATATTGAGAAAATAATCAGATTTTTCCATGAAAAAAGTAAGGAAAAGAGCAGAAAAAGTTATATGAAAAGAAGAAACTAGTAAAAAATCACAGGAAAAAGTCGGTTAAAGATCAAAAACTTTCATAGTAGTTCAGGAAATGCGAGTTTCAGCGCAGTATGTATATATATATATATAATATAAAAATATTGAGAAAAATAATCAGATTTTCCATGAAAAATGTAGTAAAAGAGCAGAAAAAGTTATATGAAAAAAAGAAACTAGTAAAAATCACAGGAAAAAGTCGGTTAAAGATCAAAAACTTGCATAGTAGTTCAGGAAATGCGGGTTTCAGCGCAGTATATATATATATATATATATATATAATATAAAAATATTGAGAAAATAATCAGATTTTCCATGAAAAAAGTAGGTAAAAGAGCAGAAAAAGTTATATGAAAAGAAGAAACTAGTAAAAATCACAGGAAAAAGTCGGTTAAAGATCAAAAACGTTCATAGTAGTTCATTAAATGCGGGTTTAAGCGCAGTATACATATATAAAAATAGCAGCATAATATAAAAATATTGAGAAAATAATCAGATTTTCCATGAAAAAAAGTAGATAAAAGAGCAGAAAAAGTTATATGAAAAGAAGAAACTAGTAAAAAATCACAGGAAAAAGGCGGTTAAAGATCAAAAACTTTCATAGTAGTTCAGGAAATGCGGGTTTCAGCGCAGTATATATATATATATATATAATATCAAAAATATTGAGAAAATAATCAGATTTTCCATGAAAAAATGTAGGTAAAAGAGCAGAAAAAGTTATATGAAAAGAAGAAACTAGTAAAAATCACAGGAAAAAGTTGGTTTTAAGATGAAAAACTTTCATAGTAGTTCAGGAAATGCGGGTTTAGCGCAGTATATATTTATATATAATATAAAAAATATGAGAAAATTATCAGATTTTCCATGAAAAAAAGTAGGTAAAAGAGCAGAAAAAGTTATATGAAAAGAAGAAACTAGTAAAAATCACAGGAAAAAGTCGGTTAAAGATCAAAAACTGTCATAGTAGTTCAGGAAATGCGGGCTTAGCGCAGTATATATATATATATAATATAAAAATATTGAGAAAATAATCAGATTTTCCATGAAAAAAGTAGGTAAAAGAGCAGAAAAAGTTATATGAAAAGAAGAAACTAGTAAAAATCACAGGAAAAAGTCGGTTAAAGATAAAAAACGTTCATAGTAGTTCATTAAATGCGGCTTTAAGCGCAGTATATATATATAAAAATAGCAGTATAATATAAAAATATTGAGAAAATAATCAGATTTTCCATGAAAAAAGTAGGTAAAAGAGCAGAAAAAGTTATATGAAAAGAAGAAACTAGTAAAAATCACAGGAAAAAGTCGGTTAAAGATCAAAAACTTGCATAGTAGTTCAGGAAATGCGGGTTCTCAGCGCAGTATATATATATTATATATAATATATATATATATAAATCTATAAAAATATTGAGAAAATAATCAGGTTTTCCATGAAAAAAGTAAGTAAAAGAGCAGAAAAAGTTATATGAAAAGAAGAAACTAGTAAAAATCACAGGAAAAAGTCAGTTAAAGATCAAAAACGTTCATAGTAGTTCAGGAAATGCGGGGTTTAAGCGCAGTATATATATAAAAATAGCAGTATAATATAAAAATATTGAGAAAAATAATCAGATTTTTCCATGAAAAAAGTAAGTAAAAGAGCAGAAAAAGTTATATGAAAAGAAGAAACTAGTAAAAATCACAGGAAAAAGTCGGTTAAAGATCAAAAACGTTCATAGTAGTTAAGGAAATGCGGGTTTAAGCGTAGTATTTATATAAAAATAGCAGTATAATATAAAAATATTGAGAAAATAATCAGATTTTCCATGAAAAATGTAGGTAAAAGAGCAGAAAAAGTTATATGAAAAGAAGAAACTAGTAAAAATCACAGGAAAAAGTCGGTTAAAGCTCAAAAACGTTGATAGTAGTTCAGGAAATGCGGGTTTCAGCGCAGTATATATATAAAAATAGCAGTATAATATAAAAATATTGAGAAAATAATCAGATTTTCCATGAAAAAAGTAAGTAAAAGAGCAGAAAAAGTTATATGAAAGGAAGAAACTTGTAAAAATCACAGGAAAAAGTCGGTTTAAGATCAAAAACGTTCATAGTAGTTCAGGAAATGCGGGTTTCAGCGCAGTATGTATATATATATATAATATAAAAATATTGAGAAAATAATCAGATTTTCCATGAAAAAAGTAGGTAAAAGAGCAGAAAAAGTTATATGAAAAGAAGAAACTAGTAAAAATCACAGGAAAAAGTCGGTTAAAGATCAAAAACTTTCATAGTAGTTCAGGAAATGCGGGTTTCAGCGCAGTGTGTATATATATATATAATATAAAAATATTAAGAAAATAATCAGATTTTCCATGAAAAAAGTAGGTAAAAGAGCAGAAAAAGTTATATGAAAAGAAGAAACTAGTTAAAAATCACAGGAAAAAGTCGGTTAAAGATCAAAAACTTTCATAGTAGTTCAGGAAATGCGGGTTTCAGCGCAGTATATATATATATATATATATATAATATAAAAATATTGAGAAAATAATCAGTTTTTCCATGAAAAAAAGTAAGTAAAAGAGCAGAAAAAGTTATATGAAAAGAAGAAACTAGTAAAAATCACAGGAAAAAGTCGGTTAAAGATCAAAAACGTTCATAGTAGTTCAGGAAATGCGGGTTTAAGCGCAGTATATATATAAAAAATAGCAGTAAAATATAAAAATATTGAGAAAATAATCAGATTTTCCATGAAAAAAGTAAGTAAAAGAGCAGAAAAAGTTATATGAAAAGAAGAAACTAGTAAAAATCACAGGAAAAGTTGGTTAAAGATGAAAAAGTTTCATAGTAGTTCAGGAAATGCGGGTTTAGCGCAGTATATATATATATATATATATATATATATAATATAAGAATATTGAGAAAATAATCAGATTTTCCATGAAAAAAGTAGGTAAAAGAGCAGAAAAAAGTTATATGAAAAGAAGAAACTAGTAAAAATCACAGGAAAAAGTCGGTTAAAGATCAAAAACGTTCATAGTAGTTCAGGAAATTGCGGGTTTAAGCGCAGTATATATATAAAAATAGCAGTATAATATAAAAATATTGAGAAAATAATCAGATTTTCCATGAAAAAAGTAAATAAAAGAGCAGAAAAAGTTATATGAAAAGAAGAAACTAGTAAAAATCACAAAGTCGGTTAAAGATCAAAAACTTTCATAATAGTTCAGGAAATGCGGGTTTCAGCACAGTATGTATATATATATATATAATATAAAAATATTGAGAAAATAATCAGATTTTCCATGAAAAAAGTAGGTAAAAGAGCAGAAAAAAGTTATATGAAAAGAAGAAAATAGTAAAAAATCACAGGAAAAAGTCGGTTAAAGATCAAAAACGTTCATAGTAGTTCAGGAAATGCGGGTTTAAGCGCAGTATATATATAAAAATAGCAGTATAATATAAAATATTGAGAAAATAATCAGATTTTCCATGAAAAAAGTAGGTAAAAGAGCAGAAAAAGTTATATGAAAAGAAGAAACTAGTAAAAAATCACAGGAAAAAGTCGGTTAAAGATCAAAAACTTTCATAGTAGTTCAGGAAATGCGGGTTTCAGCGCAGTATGTAAATATATATATAATAGAAAAATATTGAGAAAATAATCAGATTTTCCATGAAAAAAGTAGGTAAAAGAGCAGAAGAAGTTATATGAAAAGAAGAAACTAGTAAAAATCACAGGAAAAAGTCGGTTAAAGATCAAAAACTTTCATAGTAGTTCAGGAAATGCGGGTTTCAGCGCAGTATATATATAAAAATAGCAGTATAATATAAAAATATTGAGAAAATAATTGGATTTTCCATGAAAAATGTAGGTAAAAGAGCAGAAAAAGTTATATGAAAAGAAGAAACTAGTAAAAATCACAGGAAAAAGTCGGTTAAAGATCAAAAACTTTCATAGTAGTTCAGGAAATGCGGGTTTCAGCGCAGTATGTAAATATATATATAATAGAAAAATATTGAGAAAATAATCAGATTTTCCATGAAAAAAGTAGGTAAAAGAGCAGAAGAAGTTATATGAAAGAAGAAACTAGTAAAAATCACAGGAAAAAGTCGGTTAAAGATCAAAAACTTTCATAGTAGTTCAGGAAATGCGGGTTTCAGCGCAGTATATATATAAAAATAGCAGTATAATATAAAAATATTGAGAAAATAATTGGATTTTCCATGAAAAATGTAGGTAAAAGAGCAGAAAAAGTTAGATGAAAAGAAGAAACTAGTAAAAATCACAGGAAAAAGTCGGTTAAAGATCAAAAACTTTCATAGTAGTTCAGGAAATGCGGGTTTCAGCGCAGTATATATATATATATATATAATATAAAAATATTGAGAAAATAATCAGATTTTCCATGAAAAATGTAGGTAAAAGAGCAGAAAAAGTTATATGAAAAGAAGAAACTAGTAAAAATCACAGGAAAAAGTCGGTTTAAAGATCAAAAACGTTCATAGTAGTTCAGGAAATGCGGGTTTCAGCGCAGTATGTATATAATATATATATAATAATAAAAATATTGAGAAAATAATCAGATTTTCCATGAAAAAGTAGGTAAAAGAGCAGAAAAAGTTATATGAAAAGAAGAAACTAGTAAAAATCACAGGAAAAAGTTGGTTAAAGATCAAAAACTTTCATAGTAGTTCAGGAAATGCGGGTTTCAGCGCAGTATATATATATATATATATAAATAATATAAAAATATTGAGAAAATAATCAGATTTTCCATGAAAAATGTAGGTAAAAGAGCAGAAAAAGTATATGAAAGAAGAAGAAACTAGTAAAATCACAGGAAAAAGTCGGTTAAAGATCAAAAACTTTCATAGTAGTTCAGGAAATGCGGGTTTCAGCGTAGTAGTATATATATATATAATATAATATAAAAATATTGAGAAAATAATCAGATTTTCCATGAAAAATGTAGGTAAAAGAGCAGAAAAAGTTATATGAAAAGAAGAAAACTAGTAAAAATCACAGGAAAAAGTTGGTTAAAGATCAAAAGCTTTCATAGTAGTTCAGGAAATGCGGGTTTCAGCGCAGTATATATATGAAAATAGCAGTATAATATAAAAATATTGAGAAAATAATCAGATTTTCCCATGAAAAAAGTAGGTAAAAGAGCAGAAAAAGTTATATGAAAAGAAGAAACTAGTAAAAATCACAGGAAAAAGTTGGTTAAAGATCAAAAACTTTTATAGTAGTTCAGGAAATGCGGGTTTTAGCGCAGTATATATATATATATATAATATAAAAATATTGAGAAAATAATCAGATTTTCCATGAAAAATGTAGGTAAAAGAGCAGAAAAAGTTATATGAAAAGAAGAAACTAGTAAAAATCGCAGGAAAAAGTTGGTTAAAGATCAAAAACGTTCATAGTAGTTCAGGAAATGCGGGTTTCAGCGCAGTATATATGTATATATATATAATATAAAAATATTGAGAAAATAATCAGATTTTCCATGAAAAATGTAGGTAAAAGAGCAGAAAAAGTTATATGAACAGAAGAAACTAGTAAAAATCACAGGAAAAAGTTGGGTAAAGATCAAAAACTTTTTATAGTAGTTCAGGAAATGCGGGTTTCAGCGCAGTTATATATATAAAAATAGCAGTATAATATAAAAATATTCAGAAAATAATCAGATTTTCCATGAAAAATGTAGGTAAAAGAGCAGAAAAAGTTATGTGAAAAGAAGAAACTAGTAAATATCACAGGAAAAAGTCGGTTAAAGATCAAAAACTTTCATAGTAGTTCAGGAAATGCGGGTTTCAGCGCAGTATATATATAAAAAATAGCAGTATAATATAAAAATATTGAGAAAATAATCAGATTTTCCATGAAAAATGTAGGTAAAAGAGCAGAAAAAGTTATATGAAAAGAAGAAACTAGTAAAAATCACAGGAAAAGTTGGTTAAAGATCAAGAACTTTCATAGTAGTTCAGGAAATGCGGGTTTCAGCGCAGTATATATATATATATATATATAATATAAAAATATTGAGAAAATTATCAGATTTTCCATGAAAAATGTAGGTTAAAAGAGCAGAAAAAGTATATGAAAAGAAGAAACTAGTAAAAATCACAGGAAAAAGTCGGTTAAAGATCAAAAACTTTCATAGTAGTTCAGGAAATGCGGGTTTCAGCGCAGTATATATATATATATATAATATAAAAATATTGAGAAAATAATCAGATTTTCCATGAAAAATGTAGGTAAAAGAGCAGAAAAAGTTATATGAAAAGAAGAAACTAGTAAAAATCACAGGAAAAAGTTGGTTAAAGATCAAAAACTTTCATAGTAGTTCAGGAAATGCGGGTTTCAGCGCAGTATATTATATATATATATAATATAAAAATATTGAGAAAATAATCAGATTTTCCATGAAAAATGTAGGTAAAAGAGCAGAAAAAGTTATATGAAAAGAAGAAACTAGTAAAAATCACAGGAAAAAAGTTGGTTAAAGATCAAAAACTTTTATAGTAGTTCCGGAAATGCGGGTTTCAGCGCAGTATATATATAAAAATAGCAGTATAATATAAAAATATTGAGAAAATAATCAGATTTTCCATGAAAAATTTAGGCAAAAGAGCAGAAAAAGTTATATGAAAAGAAGAAACTAGTAAAAATCACAGGAAAAAGTTGGTTGAAGATCAAAAACTTTCATAGTAGTTCAGGAAATGCGGGTTTCAGCGCAGTATATGTATATATATATAATATAAAAATATTGAGAAAATAATCAGATTTTCCATGAAAAAAGTAGGCAAAAGAGCAGAAAAAGTTATATGAAAAGAAGAAACTAGTAAAAATCACAGGAAAAAGTTGGTTAAAGATCAAAAACTTTCATAGTAGTTCAGGAAATGCGGGATTCAGCGTAGTATATATATATATATATATATATATATATATATATATATATATATATAATATAAAAATATTGAGAAAATAATCAGATTTTCCATGAAAAATGTAGGTAAAAGAGCAGAAAAAGTTATATGAAAAGAAGAAACTAGTAAAAATCACAGGAAAAAGTTGGTTAAAGATCAAAAGCTTTCATAGTAGTTCAGGAAATGCGGGTTTCAGCGCAGTATATATATGAAAATAGCAGTATAATATAAAAATATTGAGAAAATAATCAGATTTTCCATGAAAAAAGTAGGTAAAAGAGCAGAAAAAGTTATATGAAAAGAAGAAACTAGTAAAAATCACAGGAAAAAGTTGGTTAAAGATCAAAAACTTTTATAGTAGTTCAGGAAATGCGGGTTTCAGCGCAGTATATATATAAAAATAGCAGTATAATATAAAAATATTGAGAATATAATCAGATTTTCCATGAAAAATGTAGGTAAAAGAGCAGAAAAAGTTATATGAAAAGAAGAAACTAGTAAAAAACTCAGGAAAAAGTCGGTTAAAGATCAAAAACTTTCATAGTAGTTCAGGAAATGCGGGTTTCAGCGCAGTATATATATATATATATAATATAAAAATATTGAGAAAATAGCAGATTTTCCATGAAAAAACGTAGGTAAAAGAGCAGAAAAAGTTATATGAAAAGAAGAAACTAGTAAAAATCACAGGAAAAAGTTGGTTAAAGATCAAAAGCTTTCATAGTAGTTCAGGAAATGCGGGTTTCAGCGCAGTATATATATGAAAATAGCAGTATAATATAAAAATATTGAGAAATAATCAGATTTTCCATGAAAAAAGTAGGTAAAAGAGCAGAAAAAGTTATATGAAAAGAAGAAACTAGTAAAATCACAGGAAAAAGTTGGTTAAAGATCAAAAACTTTTATAGTAGTTCAGGAAAATGCGGGTTTCAGCGCAGTATATATATAAAAATAGCAGTATAATATAAAAATATTGAGAAAATAATCAGATTTTCCATGAAAAATGTAGGTAAAAGAGCAGAAAAAGTTATATGAAAAGAAGAAACTAGTAAAAATCACAGGAAAAGTTGGTTAAAGATCAAGAACTTTCATAGTAGTTCAGGAAATGCGGGTGTCAGCGCAGTATAATATTATATATATATAATAATAAAAATATTGAGAAAATTATCAGATTTTCCATGAAAAATGTAGGTAAAAGAGCAGAAAAAGTTATATGAAAAGAAGAAACTAGTAAAAATCACAGGAAAAAGTTGGTTAAAGATCAAAAACTTTTATAGTAGTTCAGGAAATGCGGGTTTCAGCGCAGTATATATATAAAAATAGCAGTATAATATAAAAAATATTGAGAATATAATCAGATTTTCCATGAAAAATGTAGGTAAAAGAGCAGAAAAAGTTATATGAAAAGAAGAAACTAGTAAAAATCACAGGAAAAAGTCGGTTAAAGATCAAAAACTTTCATAGTAGTTCAGGAAATGCGGGTTTTTATATTATATATATATATATAATATAAAATATTGAGAAAATAATCAGATTTTCCATGAAAAATGTAGGTAAAAGAGCAGAAAAAGTTATATGAAAAGAAGAAACTAGTAAAAATCACAGGAAAAAGTTGGTTAAAGATCAAAAACGTCATAGTAGTTCAGGAAATGCGGGTTTCAGCGCAGTATATATGTATATATATATAATATAAAAATATTGAGAAAATAATCAGATTTTCCATGAAAAATGTAGGTAAAAGAGCAGAAAAAGTTATATGAAAAGAAGAAACTAGTAAAAATCACAGGAAAAAGTTGGGTAAAGATCAAAAACTTTTATAGTAGTTCAGGAAATGCGGGTTTCAGCGCAGTATATATATAAAAATAGCAGTATAATATAAAAATATTCAGAAAATAATCAGATTTTCCATGAAAAATGTAGGTAAAAGAGCAGAAAAAGTTATGTGAAAAGAAGAAACTAGTAAAAATCACAGGAAAAAGTCGGTTAAAGATCAAAAACTTTCATAGTAGTTCAGGAAATGCGGGTTTCAGCGCAGTATATATATAAAAAATAGCAGTATAATATAAAAATATTGAGAAAATAATCAGATTTTCCATGAAAAATGTAGGTAAAAGAGCAGAAAAAGTTATATGAAAAGAAGAAACTAGTAAAAATCACAGGAAAAGTTGGTTAAAGATCAAGAACTTTCATAGTAGTTCAGGAAATGCGGGTTTCAGCGCAGTATATATATATATATATATAATATAAAAATATTGAGAAAATTATCAGATTTTCCATGAAAAATGTAGGTAAAAGAGCAGAAAAAGTTATATGAAAAGAAGAAACTAGTAAAAATCACAGGAAAAAGTCGGTTAAAGATCAAAAACTTTCATAGTAGTTTCAGAGAAATGCGGGTTTCAGCGCAGTATATATATGTATATATATAATATAAAAATATTGAGAAAATAATCAGATTTTCCATGAAAAATGTAGGTAAAAGAGCAGAAAAAGTTATATGAAAAGAAGAAACTAGTAAAAATCACAGGAAAAAGTTGGTTAAAGATCAAAAACTTTCATAGTAGTTCAGGAAATGCGGGTTTCAGCGCAGTTATATATATATATATATATATAATATAAAAATATTGAGAAAATAATCAGATTTTCCATGAAAAATGTAGGTAAAAGAGCAGAAAAAGTTATATGAAAAGAAGAAACTAGTAAAAATCACAGGAAAAAGTTGGTTAAAGATCAAAAACTTGTATAGTAGTTCAGGAAATGCGGGTTTCAGCGCAGTATATATATATATATAATATAAAATATTGAGAAAATAATCAGATTTTCCATGAAAAAAGTAGGTAAAAGAGCAGAAAAAGTTATATGAAAAGAAGAAACTAGTAAAAATCACAGGAAAAAGTTGGTTAAAGATCAAAAACTTTCATAGTAGTTCAGGAAATGCGGGTTTCAGCGCAGTATATATGTATATATATATAATATAAAAATATTGAGAAAATAATCAGATTTTCCATGAAAAATGTAGGTAAAAGAGCAGAAAAAGTTATATGAAAAGAAGAAACTAGTAAAAATCACAGGAAAAAGTTGGGTAAAGATCAAAACTTTTATAGTAGTTCAGGAAATGCGGGTTTCAGCGCAGTATATATATAAAAATAGCAGTATAATATAAAAATATTCAGAAAATAATCAGATTTTCCATGAAAAATGTAGGTAAAAGAGCAGAAAAAGTTATCTGAAAAAAAAGAAACTAGTAAAAATCACAGGAAAAAGTCGGTTAAAGATCAAAAACTTTCATAGTAGTTCAGGAAATGCGGGTTTCAGCGCAGTATATATATATATATATAATATAAAAATATTTAGAAAATAATCAGATTTTCCATGAAAAATGTAGGTAAAAGAGCAGAAAAAGTTATATGAAAAGAAGAAACTAGTAAAAATCACAGGAAAAAGTTAGTTAAAGATCAAAAACTTTTATAGTAGTTCAGGAAATGCGGGTTTCAGCGCAGTATATATATAAAAAATAGCAGTATAATATAAAAATATTGAGAAAATAATCAGATTTTCCATGAAAAATGTAGGTAAAAGAGCAGAAAAAGTTATATGAAAAGAAAGAAACTAGTAAAAATCACAGGAAAAAGTTGGTTAAAGATGAAAAACTTTCATAGTAGTTCAGGAAATGCGGGTTTAGCGCAGTATATATATGTATATATATATAATATAAAAATATTGAGAAAATAATCAGATTTTCCATGAAAAAGTAGGTAAAACAGCAGAAAAAGTTATATGAAAAGAAGAAACTAGTAAAAATCACAGGAAAAAGTCGGTTAAGGAACAAAAACGTTCATAGTAGTTCAGGAAATGCGGGTTTCAGCGCAGTATATATATATATATATATATATAATATAAAAATATTGAGAAAATAATCAGATTTTCCATGAAAAAAGTAGGTAAAAGAGCAGAAAAAGTTATATGAAAAGAAGAAACTAGTAAAAATCACAGGAAAAAGTCGGTTACAGATCAAAAACTTTCATAGTAGTTCAGGAAATGCGGGTTTCAGCGCAGTATATATATATATATATAATATAAAAATATTGAGAAAATAATCAGATTTTCCATGAAAAACGTAGGTAAAAGAGCAGAAAAAGTTATATAAAAAGAAGGAACTAGTAAAAATCACAGGAAAAAGTTGGTTAAAGATCAAAAACTTTTATAGTAGTTCAGGAAATGCGGGTTTCAGCGCAGTATATATATAAAAATAGCAGTATAATATAAAAATATTGAGAAAATAATCAGATTTTCCATGAAAAATGTAGGTAAAAGAGCAGAAAAAGTTATATGAAAAGAAGAAACTAGTAAAAATCACAGGAAAAAGTTGGTTAAAGATCAAAAACTTTCATAGTAGTTCAGGAAATGCGGGTTTCAGCGCAGTATATATATATATTATATAATATAAAAATATTGAGAAAATAATCAGATTTTCCATGAAAAATGTAGGTAAAAGAGCAGAAAAAGTTATATGAAAAGAAGAAACTAGTAAAAATCACAGGAAAAAGTTGGTTAAAGATCAAAAACTTTTATAGTAGTTCAGGAAATGCGGGTTTCAGCGCAGTATATATATAAAAATAGCAGTATAATATAAAAATATTGAGAAAATAATCGGATTTTCCATGAAAAATGTAGGTAAAAGAGCAGAAAAAGTTATATGAAAAGAAGAAACTAGTAAAAATCACAGGAAAAAGTCGGTTAAAGATCAAAAACTTTCATAGTAGTTCAGGAAATGCGGGTTTCAGCGCAGTATATATATATATATATATAATATAAAAATATTGAGAAAATAATCAGATTTTCCATGAAAAATGTAGGTAAAAGAGCAGAAAAAGTTATATGAAAAGAAGAAACTAGTAAAAATCACAGGAAAAAGTTGGTTAAAGATCAAAAACTTGTATAGTAGTTCAGGAAATGCGGGTTTCAGCGCAGTATATATATATATATATATATATAATATAAAAATATTGAGAAAATAATCAGATTTTCCATGAAAAAAGTAGGTAAAAGAGCAGAAAAAGTTATCTGAAAAGAAGAAACTAGTAAAAATCACAGGAAAAAGTCGGTTAAAGATCAAAAACTTTCATAGTAGTTCAGGAAATGCGGGTTTCAGCGCAGTATATATATAAAAATAGCAGTATAATATAAAAATATTCAGAAAATAATCAGATTTTCCATGAAAAATGTAGGTAAGAGAGCAGAAAAAGTTATCTGAAAAGAAGAAACTAGTAAAAATCACAGGAAAAAGTCGGTTAAAGATCAAAAACTTTCATAGTAGTTCAGGAAATGCGGGTTTCAGCGCAGTATATATATAAATAATAGCAGTATAATATAAAAATATTGAGAAAATAATCAGATTTTCCACGAAAAATGTAGGTAAAAGAGCAGAAAAAGTTATATGAAAAGAAGAAACTAGTAAAAATCACAGGAAAAGTTGGTTAAAGATCAAGAACTTTCATAGTAGTTCAGGAAATGCGGGTTTCAGCGCAGTATATATATATATATATATATATAATATAAAAATATTGAGAAAATTATCAGATTTTCCATGAAAAATGTAGGTAAAAGAGCAGAAAAAGTTATATGAAAAGAAGAAACTAGTAAAAATCACAGGAAAAAATCGTCGGTTAAAGATCAAAAACTTTCATAGTAGTTCAGGAAATGCGGGTTTCAGCGCAGTATATATATATATATAATATAAAAATATTGAGAAAATAATCAGATTTTCCACGAAAAATGTAGGTAAAAGAGCAGAAAAAGTTATATGAAAAGAAGAAACTAGTAAAAATCACAGGAAAAGTTGGTTAAAGATCAAGAACTTTCATAGTAGTTCAGGAAATGCGGGGTTTCAGCGCAGTATATATATATATATATATATATAATATAAAAATATTGAGAAAATTATCAGATTTTCCATGAAAAAATGTAGGTAAAAGAGCAGAAAAAGTTATATGAAAAGAAGAAACTAGTAAAAATCACAGGAAAAATCGGTTAAAGATCAAAAACTTTCATAGTAGTTCAGGAAATGCGGGTTTCAGCGCAGTATATATATAAAAATAGCAGTATAATATAAAAATATTGAGAAAATAATCAGATTTTCCATGAAAAATGTAGGTAAAAGAGCAGAAAAAGTTATATGAAAAGAAGAAGAAACTAGTAAAAATCACAGGAAAAAGTCGGTTAAAGATCAAAAACTTTCATAGTAGTTCAGGAAATGCGGGTTTCAGCGCAGTATATATATATATATATAATATAAAAATATTGAGAAAATAATCAGATTTTCCATGAAAAATGTAGGTAAAAGAGCAGAAAAAGTTATATGAACAGAAGGAACTAGTAAAAATCACAGGAAAAAGTTGGTTAAAGATCAAAAACTTTTATAGTAGTTCAGGAAATGCGGGTTTCAGCGCAGTATATATATAAAAATAGCAGTATAATATAAAAATATTGAGAAAATAATCAGATTTTCCATGAAAAATGTAGGTAAAAGAGCAGAAAAAGTTATATGAAAAGAAGAAACTAGTAAAAATCACAGGAAAAAGTTGGTTAAAGATCAAAAACTTTCATAGTAGTTCAGGAAATGCGGGTTTCAGCGCAGTATATATATATATATATAATACAAAAATATTGAGAAAATAATCAGATTTTCCATGAAAAATGTAGGTAAAAGAGCAGAAAAAGTTATATGAAAAGAAGAAACTAGTAAAAATCACAGGAAAAAGTTGGTTAAAGATCAAAAACTTTTATAGTAGTTCAGGAAATGCGGGTTTCAGCGCAGTATATATATAAAAATAGCAGTATAATATAAAAATATTGAGAAAATAATCAGATTTTCCATGAAAAATGTAGGTAAAAGAGCAGAAAAAGTTATATGAAAACAAGAAACTAGTAAAAATCACAGGAAAAAGTCGGTTAAAGATCAAAAACTTTCATAGTAGTTCAGGAAATGCGGGGTTTCAGCGCAGTATATATATATATATATAATATAAAAATATTGAGAAAATAATCAGATTTTCCATGAAAAATGTAGGTAAAAGAGCAGAAAAAGTTATATGAAAAGAAGAAACTAGTAAAAATCACAGGAAAAAGTTGGTTAAAGATCAAAAACTTGTATAGTAGTTCAGGAAATGCGGGTTTCAGCGCAGTATATATATATATATAATATAAAAATATTGAGAAAATAATCAGATTTTCCATGAAAAAAGTAGGTAAAAGAGCAGAAAAAGTTATATGAAAAGAAGAAACTAGTAAAAATCACAGGAAAAAGTTGGTTAAAGATCAAAAACTTTCATAGTAGTTCAGGAAATGCGGGTTTCAGCGCAGTATATATGTATATATATATAATATAAAAATATTGAGAAAATAATCAGATTTTCCATGAAAAATGTAGGTAAAAGAGCAGAAAAAGTTATATGAAAAGAAGAAACTAGTAAAAATCACAGGAAAAAGTTGGGTAAAGATCAAAAACTTGTATAGTAGTTCAGGAAATGCGGGTTTCAGCGCAGTATATATATAAAAATAGCAGTATAATATAAAAATATTCAGAAAATAATCAGATTTTCCATGAAAAATGTAGGTAAAAGAGCAGAAAAAGTTATCTGAAAAGAAGAAACTAGTAAAAATCACAGGAAAAAGTCGGTTAAAGATCAAAAACTTTCATAGTAGTTCAGGAAATGCGGGTTTCAGCGCAGTATATATATATACATATAATATAAAAATATTTAGCAAATAATCAGATTTTCCATGAAAAATGTAGCTAAAAGAGCAGAAAAAGTTATATGAAAAGAAGAAACTAGTAAAAATCACAGGAAAAAGTCGGTTAAAGATCAAAAACTTTCATAGTAGTTCAGGAAATGCGGGTTTCAGCGCAGTATATATATATATATATATAAAAAATATTGAGAAAATAATCAGATTTTCCATGAAAAATGTAGGTAAAAGAGCAGAAAAAGTTATATGAAAAGAAGAAACTAGTAAAAATCACAGGAAAAAATCGGTTAAAGATCAAAAACTTTCATAGTAGTTCAAGAAATGCGGGTTTCAGCGCAGTATATATATAAAAATAGCAGTATGATATAAAAATATTGAGAAAATAATCAGATTTTCCATGAAAAATGTAGGTAAAAGAGCAGAAAAAGTTATATGAAAAGAAGAAACTAGTAAAAATCACAGGAAAAAGTCGGTTAAAGATCAAAAACTTTCATAGTAGTTCAGGAAATGCGGGTTTCAGCGCAGTATATATATATATATAATATTAAAATATTGAGAAAATAATCAGATTTTCCATGAAAAATATAGGTAAAAGAGCAGAAAAGTTATATGATAGAAGAAACTAGTAAAAATCACAGGAAAAAGTCGGTTAAAGATCAAAAACTTTCATAGTAGTTCAGGAAATGCGGGTTTCAGCGCAGTATATATATATATATATATAATATAAAAATATTGAGAAAATAATCAGATTTTCCATGAAAAATGTAGGTAAAAGAGCAGAAAAAGTTATATGAAAAGAAGAAACTAGTAAAAATCACAGGAAAAAGTTGGTTAAAGATAAAAAACTTGTATAGTAGTTCAGGTAATGCGGGTTTCAGCGCAGTATATATATATATATAATATAAAAATATTGAGAAAATAATCAGATTTTCCATGAAAAAAAGTAGGTAAAAGAGCAGAAAAAGTTATATGAAAAGAAGAAACTAGTAAAAATCAGCAGGAAAAAGTTGGTTTAAAGATCATAAACTTTCATAGTAGTTCAGGAAATGCGGGTTTCAGCGCAGTATTTATGTATATATATATAATATAAAAATATTGAGAAAATAATCAGATTTTCCATGAAAAATGTAGGTAAAAGAGCAGAAAAAGTTATATGAAAAGAAGAAACTAGTAAAAATCACAGGAAAAAGTTGGGTAAAGATCAAAAACTTTTATAGTAGTTCAGGAAATGCGGGTTTCAGCGCAGTATATATATAAAAATAGCAGTATAATATAATAATATTCAGAAAATAATCAGATTTTCCATGAAAAATGTAGGTAAAAGAGCAGAAAAAGTTATCTGAAAAGAAGAAACTAGTAAAAATCACAGGAAAAAGTCGGTTGAAGATCAAAAACTTTCATAGTAGTTCAGGAAATGCGGGTTTCAGCGCAGTATATATATATATATATATAATATAAAAATATTTAGAAAATAATCAGATTTTCCATGAAAAATGTAGGTAAAAGAGCAGAAAAAGTTATATGAAAAGAAGAAACTAGTAAAAATCACAGGAAAAAGTCGGTTAAAGATCAAAAACTTTCATAGTAGTTCAGGAAATGCGGGTTTCAGCGCAGTATATATATATATATATATATATATAATATAAAAATATTGAGAAAATTATCAGATTTTCCATGAAAAATGTAGGTAAAAGAGCAGAAAAAGTTATATGAAAAGAAGAAACTAGTAAAAATCACAGGAAAAAATCGGTTAAAGATCAAAACTTTCATAGTAGTTCAGGAAATGCGGGTTTCAGCGCAGTATATATATAAAAATA
>CAKAIZ010000129.1:0-27631 GCA_916610145.1 Eristalis arbustorum | reverse complement strand
AGGTAAAAGAGCAGAAAAAGTTTTATGAAAAGAAGAAACTAGTAAAAATCACAGGAAAAAAGTCGGTTAAAGATCAAAAACTTTCATAGTAGTTCAGGAAATGCGGGTTTAAGCGCAGTATATATATATATATATATATATATAATATAAAAATATTGAGAAAATAATCAGATTTTCCATGAAAAAAGTAGGTAAAAGAGCAGAAAAAGTTATATGAAAAGAAGAAACTAGTAAAAATCACAGGAAAAAGTCGGTTAAAGATCAAAAACTTTCATAGTAGTTCAGGAAATGCGGGTATAAGCGCAGTTTATATATATATATATATATAATATAAGAATATTGAGAAAATAATCAGATTTTCCATGAAAAATGTAGGTAAAAGAGCAGAAAAAGTTATATGAAAAGAAGAAACTAGTAAAAATCACAGGAAAAAGTCGGTTAAAGATCAAAAACGTTCATAGTAGTTCAGGAAATGCGGGTTTAGCGCAGTATGTATTTATATATAGAATATAAAAATATTGAGAAAATAATCAGATTTTCCATGAAAAAAGCAGGTAAAAGAGCAGAAAAAGTTATATGAAAAGAAGAAACTAGTAAAAATCACAGGAAAAAGTCGGTTAAAGATCAAAAACTTTCATAGTAGTTCAGGAAATGCGGGTTTAAGCGCAGTATATATATAAATATAATATAAAAATATTGAGAAAATAATCAGATTTTCCATGAAAAAAGTAGGTAAAAGAGCAGAAAAAGTTATATGAAAAGAAGAAACTAGTAAAAATCACAGGAAAAAGTCGGTTAAAGATCAAAAACGTTCATAGTAGTTCAGGAAATGCGGGTTTCAGCGCAGTATGTATATATATATATAATATAAAAATATTGAGAAAATAATCAGATTTTCCATGAAAAAAGTAGGTAAAAGAGCAGAAAAAGTTATATGAAAAGAAGAAACTAGTAAAAATCACAGGAAAAAGTTGGTTAAAGATCAAAAACTTTCATAGTAGTTCAGGAAATGCGGGTTTCAGCGCAGTATATATATAAAAATAGCAGTATAATATAAAAATATTGAGAATATAATCAGATTTTCCATGAAAAAAGTAGGTAAAAGAGCAGAAAAAGTTATATGAAAAGAAGAAACTAGTAAAAATCACAGGAAAAAGTTGGTGAAAGATGAAAAACTTTCATAGTAGTTCAGGAAATGCGGGTTTAGCGCAGTATATATATATATATAATATAAAAATATTGAGAAAATAATCAGATTTTCCATGAAAAAAGTAGGTAAAAGAGCAGAAAAAGTTATATGAAAAGAAGAAACTAGTAAAAATCACAGGAAAAAGTCGGTTAAAGATCAAAAACTCTCATAGTAGTTCAGGAAATGCGGGTTTAAGCGCAGTATATATATATATATATAATATAAAAATATTGAGAAAATAATCAGATTTTCCATGAAACAAGTAGGTAAAAGAGCAGAAAAAGTTATATGAAAAGAAGAAACTAGTAAAAATCACAGGAAAAAGTTGGTTAAAGATGAAAAAATTTCATAGTAGTTCAGGAAATGCGGGTTTAATCGCAGTATATATATAAAAATAGCAGTATAATATAAAAATATTGAGAAAATAATCAGATTTTCCATGAAAAAAGTAGGTAAAAGAGCAGAAAAAGTTATATGAAAAGAAGAAACTAGTAAAAATCACAGGAAAAAGTCGGTTAAAGATCAAAAACTTTCATAGTAGTTCAGGAAATGCGGGTTTCAGCGCAGTATATATATATATATATATATATATAATATAAAAAATATTGAGAAAATAATCAGATTTTCCATGTAAAAAGTAGGTAAAAGAGCAGAAAAAGTTATATGAAAAGAAGAAACTAGTAAAAATCACAGGAAAAAGTCGGTTAAAGATCAAAAACTTTCATAGTAGTTCAGGAAATGCGGGTTTAAGCGCAGTATATATATAAAAATAGCAGTATAATATAAAAATATTGAGAAAATAATCAGATTTTCCATGAAAAATTTAGGTAAAAGAGCAGAAAAAAGTTATATGAAAAGAAGAAACTAGTAAAAATCACAGGAAAAAGTCGGTTAAAGATCAAAAACTTTCATAGTTGTTCAGGAAATGCGGGTTTCAGCGCAGTATATATATATATATATATATAATATATAAAAATATTGAGAAAATAATCAGATTTTTCCATGAAAAAAGTAGGTAAAAGAGCAGAAAAAGTTATATGAAAAGAAGAAACTAGTAAAAATCACAGGAAAAAGTCGGTTAAAGATCAAAAACTTTCATAGTAGTTCAGGAAATGCGGGTATAAGCGCAGTTTATATATATATATATATATAATATAAGAATATTGAGAAAATAATCAGATTTTCCATGAAAAATGTAGGTAAAAGAGCAGAAAAAGTTATATGAAAAGAAGAAACTAGTAAAAATCACAGGAAAAAGTCGGTTAAAGATCAAAAACGTTCATAGTAGTTCAGGAAATGCGGGTTTAGCGCAGTATGTATTTATATATAGAATATAAAAATATTGAGAAAATAATCAGATTTTCCATGAAAAAAGCAGGTAAAAGAGCAGAAAAAGTTATATGAAAAGAAGAAACTAGTAAAAATCACAGGAAAAAGTCGGTTAAAGATCAAAAACTTTCATAGTAGTTCAGGAAATGCGGGTTTAAGCGCAGTATATATATAAATATAATATAAAAATATTGAGAAAATAATCAGATTTTCCATGAAAAAAGTAGGTAAAAGAGCAGAAAAAGTTATATGAAAAGAAGAAACTAGTAAAAATCACAGGAAAAAGTCGGTTAAAGATCAAAAACGTTCATAGTAGTTCAGGAAATGCGGGTTTCAGCGCAGTATGTATATATATATAATATATAAAAATATTGAGAAAATAATCAGATTTTCCATGAAAAAAGTAGGTAAAAGAGCAGAAAAAGTTATATGAAAAGAAGAAACTAGTAAAAATCACAGGAAAAAAGTTGGTTAAAGATCAAAAACTTTCATAGTAGTTCAGGAAATGCGGGTTTCAGCGCAGTATATATATAAAAATAGCAGTATAATATAAAAATATTGAGAATATAATCAGATTTTCCATGAAAAAAAGTAGGTAAAAGAGCAGAAAAAGTATATGAAAAGAAGAAACTAGTAAAAATCACAGGAAAAAGTTGGTGAAAGATGAAAAAGTTTCATAGTAGTTCAGGAAATGCGGGTTTAGCGCAGTATATATATATATATATATAATATAAAAATATTGAGAAAATAATCAGATTTTCCATGAAAAAAGTAGGTAAAAGAGCAGAAAAAGTTATATGAAAAGAAGAAACTAGTAAAAATCACAGGAAAAAGTCGGTTAAAGATCAAAAACTTTCATAGTAGTTCAGGAAATGCGGGTTTCAGCGCAGTATATATATAAAAATAGCAGTATAATTTAAAAATATTGAGAAAATAATCAGATTTCCCATGAAAAAAGTAGGTAAAAGAGCAGAAAAAGTTGGTTAAAGATCAAAAACTTTCATAGTAGTTCAGGAAATGCGGGTTTCAGCGCAGTATATATATAAAAATAGCAGTATAATTTAAAAATATTGAGAAAATAATCAGATTTCCCATGAAAAAAGTAGGTAAAAGAGCAGAAAAAGTTGGTTAAAGATCAAAAACTTTCATAGTAGTTCAGGAAATGCGGGTTTCAGCGCAGTATATATATAAAAATAGCAGTATAATTTAAAAATATTGAGAAAATAATCAGATTTTCCATGAAAAAAGTAGGTAAAAGAGCAGAAAAAGTTGGTTAAAGATCAAAAACTTTCATTGTAGTTCAGGAAATGCGGGTTTCAGTGCAGTATATATGTATATATAATATAAAAATATTAAGAAAATAATCAGATTTTCCATGAAAAAAGTAGGTAAAAGAGCAGAAAAAGTTATATGAAAAGAAGAAACTAGTAAAAATCACAGGAAAAAGTCGGTTAAAGATCAAAAACGTTCATAGTAGTTCAGGAAATGCGGGTTAAATAATCAGATTTTCCATGAAAAAAGTAGGTAAAAGAGCAGAAAAAGTTATATGAAAAGAAGAAACTAGTAAAAATCACAGGAAAAAGTTGGTGAAAGATGAAAAACTTTCATAGTAGTTCAGGAAATGCGGGTTTAGCGCAGTATATATATATATATATATAATATAAAAATATTGAGAAAATAATCAGATTTTCCATGAAAAAAAGTAGGTAAAAGAGCAGAAAAAGTTTTATGAAAAGAAGAAACTAGTAAAAATCACAGGAAAAAAGTCGGTTAAAGATCAAAAACTTTCATAGTAGTTCAGGAAATGCGGGTTTAAGCGCAGTATATATATATATATATATATATATAATATAAAAATATTGAGAAAATAATCAGATTTTCCATGAAAAAAGTAGGTAAAAGAGCAGAAAAAGTTATATGAAAAGAAGAAACTAGTAAAAATCACAGGAAAAAGTCGGTTAAAGATCAAAAACTTTCATAGTAGTTCAGGAAATGCGGGTTTAAGCGCAGTATATATATATATTTATATAATGTAAGAATATTGAGAAAATAATCAGATTTTCCATGAAAAATGTAGGTAAAAGAGCAGAAAAAGTTATATGAAAAGAAGAAACTAGTAAAAATCACAGGAAAAAGTCGGTTAAAGATCAAAAACGTTCATAGTAGTTCAGGAAATGCGGGCTTAGCGCAGTATGTATATATATATAGAATATAAAAATATTGAGAAAATAATCAGATTTTCCATGAAAAAAGCAGGTAAAAGAGCAGAAAAAGTTATATGAAAAGAAGAAACTAGTAAAAATCACAGGAAAAAGTCGGTTAAAGATCAAAAACTTTCATAGTAGTTCAGGAAATGCGGGTTTAAGCGCAGTATATATATATATATAATATAAAAATATTGAGAAAATAATCAGATTTTCCATGAAAAAAGTAGGTAAAAGAGCAGAAAAAAGTTATATGAAAAGAAGAAACTAGTAAAAATCACAGGAAAAAGTCGGTTAAAGATCAAAAACGTTCATAGTAGTTCAGGAAATGCGGGTTTCAGCGCAGTATGTATATATATATATAATATAAAAATATTGAGAAAATAATCAGATTTTCCATGAAAAAAGTAGGTAAAAGAGCAGAAAAAGTTATATGAAAAGAAGAAACTAGTAAAAATCACAGGAAAAAGTTGGTTAAAGATCAAAAACTTTCATAGTAGTTCAGGAAATGCGGGTTTCAGCGCAGTATATATATAAAAATAGCAGTATAATATAAAAATATTGAGAATATAATCAGATTTTCCATGAAAAAAGTAGGTAAAAGAGCAGAAAAAGTTATATGAAAAGAAGAAACTAGTTAAAATCACAGGAAAAAGTTGGTGAAAGATGAAAAACTTTCATAGTAGTTCAGGAAATGCGGGTTTAGCGCAGTATATATATATATATAATATAAAAATATTGAGAAAATAATCAGATTTTCCATGAAAAAATGTAGGTAAAAGAGCAGAAAAAGTTATATGAAAAGAAGAAACTAGTAAAAATCACAGGAAAAAGTCGGTTAAAGATCAAAAACGTTCATAGTAGTCAGGAAATGCGGGTTTAGCGCAGTATAGTATATATATATATATATATAATATAAAAATATTGAGAAAATAATCAGATTTTCCATGAAAAAGTAGGTAAAAGAGCAGAAAAAGTTATATGAAAAGAAGAAACTAGTAAAAATCACAGGAAAAAAGTTGGTGAAAGATGAAAAACTTTCATAGTAGTTCAGGAAAATGCGGGTTTAGCGCAGTATATATATATATATAATATAAAAATATTGAGAAAATAATCAGATTTTCCATGAAAAAAGTAGGTAAAAGAGCAGAAAAAGTTATATGAAAAGAAGAAACTAGTAAAAATCACAGGAAAAAGTCGGTTAAAGATCAAAAACTTTCATAGTAGTTCAGGAAATGCGGGTTTCAGCGCAGTATGTATATATATATATAATATAAAAATATTGAGAAAATAATCAGATTTTCCATGAAAAAAGTAGGTAAAAGAGCAGAAAAAGTTATATGAAAAGAAGAAACTAGTAAAAATCACAGGAAAAAGTCGGTTAAAGATCAAAAACTTTCATAGTAGTTCAGGAAATGCGGGTTTAAACGCAGTATATATATAAAAATAGCAGTATAATATAAAAATATTGAGAAAATAATCAGATTTTCCATGTAAAAAGTAGGTAAAAGAGCAGAAAAAGTTATATGAAAAGAAGAAACTAGTAAAAATCACAGGAAAAAGTCGGTTAAAGATCAAAAACTTTCATAGTAGTTCAGGAAATGCGGGTTTAAGCGCAGTATATATATAAAAATAGCAGTATAATATAAAAATATTGAGAAAATAATCAGATTTTCCATGAAAAATGTAGGTAAAAGAGCAGAAAAAGTTATATGAAAAAGAAGAAACTAGTAAAAATCACAGGAAAAAGTCGGTTAAAAGATCAAAAACTTTCATAGTTGTTCAGGAAATGCGGGTTTTAGCGCAGTATATATATATATATATATATAATATATAAAAATATTGAGAAAATAATCAGATTTTAAATGAAAAAAGTAGGTAAAAGAGCAGAAAAAGTTATATGAAAAGAAGAAACTAGTAAAAATCACAGGAAAAAGTCGGTTAAAGATCAAAAACTTTCATAGTAGTTCAGGAAATGCGGGTTTCAGCGCATGTATATATATATATAATATAAAAATATTGAGAAAATAATCAGATTTTCCATGAAAAAAAGTAGGTAAAAGAGCAGAAAAAGTTATATGAAAAGAAGAAACTAGTAAAAATCACAGGAAAAAGTCGGTTAAAGATCAAAAACTTTCATAGTAGTTCAGGAAATGCGGGTTTCAGCGCAGTATATATATATATATATAATATAAAAATATTGAGAAAATAATCAGATTTTCCATGAAAAAAGTAGGTAAAAGAGCAGAAAAAGTTATATGAAAAGAAGAAACTAGTAAAAATCACAGGAAAAAGTTGGTTAAAGATCAAAAACTTTCATAGTAGTTCAGGAAATGCGGGTTTAAGCGCAGTATATATATAAAAATAGCAGTATAATATAAAAATATTGAGAAAATAATCAGATTTTCCATGAAAAAAGTAGGTAAAAGAGCAGAAGAAGTTATATGAAAAGAAGAAACTAGTAAAAATCACAGGAAAAAGTTGGTTAAAGATCAAAAACTTGCATAGTAGTTCAGGAAATGCGGGTTTCAGCGCAGTGTATATATAAAAATAGCAGTATAATATAAAAATATTGAGAAAATAATCAGATTTTCCATGAAAGAAGTAGGTAAAAGAGCAGAAAAAGTTATATGAAAAGAAGAAACTAGTAAAAATCACAGGAAAAAGTCGGTTAAAGATCAAAAACTTTCATAGTAGTTCAGGAAATGCGGGTTTAGCGCAGTATATATATATATATATATATGTATATATAATATAAAAATATTGAGAAAATAATCAGATTTTCCATGAAAAAAGTAGGTAAAAGAGCAGAAAAAGTTATATGAAAAGAAGAAACTAGTAAAAATCACAGGAAAAAGTTGGTTAAAGATCAAAAACGTTTAGAGTAGTTCAGGAAATGCGGGTTTAAGCGCAGTATATATATAAAAATATCAGTATAATATAAAAATATTGAGAAAATAATCAGATTTTCCATGAAAAAAGTAGGTTAAAACGGCAGAAAAAGTTATATGAAAAGAAGAAACTAGTAAAAATCACAGGAAAAAGTCGGTTAAAGATCAAAAACGTTCATAGTAGTTCAGGAAATGCGGGTTTAAGCGCAGTATATATATAAAAATAGCAGTATAATATAAAAATATTGAGAAAATAATCAGATTTTCCATGAAAAAAGTAGGTAAAAGAGCAGAAAAGTTATATGAAAAGAAGAAACTAGTAAAAATCACAGGAAAAAGTCGGTTAAAGATCAAAAACGTTCATAGTAGTTCAGGAAATGCGGGTTTAAGCGCAGTATATATATAAAAATAGCAGTAAAATATAAAAATATTGAGAAATTAATCAGATTTTCCATGAAAAAAGTAGGTAAAAGAGCAGAAAAAGTTATATGAAAAGAAGAAACTAGTAAAAATCACAGGAAAAAGTCGGTTAAAGATCAAAAACGTTCATAGTAGTTCAGGAAATGCGGGTTTAAGCGCAGTATATATATAAAAATTGTAGTATAATATAAAAATATTGAGAAAATAATCAGATTTGCCATGAAAAAAGTAGCTAAAAGAGCAGAAAAAGTTATATGAAAAGAAGAAACTAGTAAAAATCACAGGAAAAAGTCGGTTAAAGATCAAAAACTTTCATGGTAGTTCAGGAAATGCGGGTTTCAGCGCAGTATATATATATAGATATATATATAATATAAAAATATTGAGAAAATAATCAGATTTTCCATGAAAAAAGTAGGTAAAAGAGCAGAAAAAGTTATATGAAAAGAAGAAACTAGTAAAAATCACAGGAAAAAGTCGGTTAAAGATCAAAAACTTTCATAGTAGTTCAGGAAATGCGGGTTTAAGCGCAGTATATATATATATATATATAATATAAAAATATTGAGAAAATAATCAGATTTTCCATGAAAAATGTAGGTAAAAGAGCAGAAAAAGTTATATGAAAAGAAGAAACTAGTAAAAATCACAGGAAAAAGTCGGTTAAAGATCAAAAACGTTCATAGTAGTTCAGGAAATGCGGGTTTAGCGCAGTATGTATATATATATATAATATAAAAATATTGAGAAAATAATCAGATTTTCCATGAAAAAAGTAGGTAAAAGAGCAGAAAAAGTTATATGAAAAGAAGAAACTAGTAAAAATCACAGGAAAAAGTCGGTTAAAGATCAAAAACTTTCATAGTAGGTCAGGAAATGCGGGTTTAAGCGCAGTATATATATATATATATATATAATATAAAAATATTGAGAAAATAATCAGATTTTCCATGAAAAAAGTAGGTAAAAGAGCAGAAAAAGTTATATGAAAAGAAGAAACTAGTAAAAATCACAGGAAAAAGTCGGTTAAAGATCAAAAACTTTCATAGTAGTTCAGGAAATGCGGGTTTAAGCGCAGTATATATATATATATATAATATAAAAATATTGAGAAAATAATCAGATTTTCCATGAAAAATGTAGGTAAAAGAGCAGAAAAAGTTATATGAAAAGAAGAAACTAGTAAAAATCACAGGAAAAAGTCGGTTAAAGATCAAAAACGTTCATAGTAGTTCAGGAAATGCGGGTTTAGCGCAGTATATATATATATATATATATAATATAAAAATATTGAGAAAATAATCAGATTTTCCATGAAAAAAGTAGGTAAAAGAGCAGAAAAAGTTATATGAAAAGAAGAAACTAGTAAAAATCACAGGAAAAAGTTGGTGAAAGATGAAAAACTTTCATAGTAGTTCAGGAAATGCGGGTTTAGCGCAGTATATATATATATATAATATAAAAATATTGAGAAAATAATCAGATTTTCAATGAAAAAAGTAGGTAAAAGAGCAGAAAAAGTTTTATGAAAAGAAGAAACTAGTAAAAATCACAGGAAAAAGTTGGTTAAAGATGAAAAACTTTCATAGTAGTTCAGGAAATGCGGGTTTAAGCGCAGTATATATATATATATATATATAATATAAAAATATTGAGAAAATAATCAGATTTTCCATGAAAAAAGTAGGTAAAAGAGCAGAAAAAGTTATATGAAAAGAAGAAACTAGTAAAAATCACAGGAAAAAGTCGGTTAAAGATCAAAAACTTTCATAGTAGTTCAGGAAATGCGGGTTTCAGCGCAGTATGTATATATATATATAATATAAAAATATTGAGAAAATAATCAGATTTTCCATGAAAAAAGTAGGTAAAAGAGCAGAAAAAGTTATATGAAAAGAAGAAACTAGTAAAAATCACAGGAAAAAGTCGGTTAAAGATCAAAAACTTTCATAGTAGTTCAGGAAATGCGGGTTTAAACGCAGTATATATATAAAAATAGCAGTATAATATAAAAATATTGAGAAAATAATCAGATTTTCCATGTAAAAAGTAGGTAAAAGAGCAGAAAAAGTTATATGAAAAGAAGAAACTAGTAAAAATCACAGGAAAAAGTCGGTTAAAGATCAAAAACTTTCATAGTAGTTCAGGAAATGCGGGTTTAAGCGCAGTATATATATAAAAATAGCAGTATAATATAAAAATATTGAGAAAATAATCAGATTTTCCATGAAAAATGTAGGTAAAAGAGCAGAAAAAGTTATATGAAAAGAAGAAACTAGTAAAAATCACAGGAAAAAGTCGGTTAAAGATCAAAAACTTTCATAGTTGTTCAGGAAATGCGGGTTTTAGCGCAGTATATATATATATATATATAATATATAAAAATATTGAGAAAATAATCAGATTTTAAATGAAAAAAGTAGGTAAAAGAGCAGAAAAAGTTATATGAAAAGAAGAAACTAGTAAAAATCACAGGAAAAAGTCGGTTAAAGATCAAAAACTTTCATAGTAGTTCAGGAAATGCGGGTTTCAGCGCAGTATGTATATATATATATAATATAAAAATATTGAGAAAATAATCAGATTTTCCATGAAAAAAAGTAGGTAAAAGAGCAGAAAAAGTTATATGAAAAGAAGAAACTAGTAAAAATCACAGGAAAAAGTCGGTTAAAGATCAAAAACTTTCATAGTAGTTCAGGAAATGCGGGTTTCAGCGCAGTATATATATATATATATAATATAAAAATATTGAGAAAATAATCAGATTTTCCATGAAAAAAGTAGGTAAAAGAGCAGAAAAAGTTATATGAAAAGAAGAAACTAGTAAAAATCACAGGAAAAAGTTGGTTAAAGATCAAAAACTTTCATAGTAGTTCAGGAAATGCGGGTTTAAGCGCAGTATATATATAAAAATAGCAGTATAATATAAAAATATTGAGAAAATAATCAGATTTTCCATGAAAAAAGTAGGTAAAAGAGCAGAAGAAGTTATATGAAAAGAAGAAACTAGTAAAAATCACAGGAAAAAGTTGGTTAAAGATCAAAAACTTTCATAGTAGTTCAGGAAATGCGGGTTTCAGCGCAGTGTATATATAAAAATAGCAGTATAATATAAAAATATTGAGAAAATAATCAGATTTTCCATGAAAGAAGTAGGTAAAAGAGCAGAAAAAGTTATATGAAAAGAAGAAACTAGTAAAAATCACAGGAAAAAGTCGGTTAAAGATCAAAAACTTTCATAGTAGTTCAGGAAATGCGGGTTTAGCGCAGTATATATATATATATATATATATGTATATATAATATAAAAATATTGAGAAAATAATCAGATTTTCCATGAAAAAAGTAGGTAAAAGAGCAGAAAAAGTTATATGAAAAGAAGAAACTAGTAAAAATCACAGGAAAAAGTTGGTTAAAGATCAAAAACGTTTAGAGTAGTTCAGGAAATGCGGCTTTAAGCGCAGTATATATATAAAAATATCAGTATAATATAAAAATATTGAGAAAATAATCAGATTTTCCATGAAAAAAGTAGGTAAAACGGCAGAAAAAGTTATATGAAAAGAAGAAACTAGTAAAAATCACAGGAAAAAGTCGGTTAAAGATCAAAAACGTTCATAGTAGTTCAGGAAATGCGGGTTTTAAGCGCAGTATATATATAAAAATAGCAGTATAATATAAAAATATTGAGAAAATAATCAGATTTTCCATGAAAAAAGTAGGTAAAAGAGCAGAAAAGTTATATGAAAAGAAGAAACTAGTAAAAATCACAGGAAAAAGTCGGTTAAAGATCAAAAACGTTCATAGTAGTTCAGGAAATGCGGGTTTAAGCGCAGTATATATATAAAAATAGCAGTAAAATATAAAAATATTGAGAAATTAATCAGATTTTCCATGAAAAAAGTAGGTAAAAGAGCAGAAAAAGTTATATGAAAAGAAGAAACTAGTAAAAATCACAGGAAAAAGTCGGTTAAAGATCAAAAACGTTCATAGTAGTTCAGGAAATGCGGGTTTAAGCGCAGTATATATATAAAAATTGTAGTATAATATAAAAATATTGAGAAAATAATCAGATTCGCCATGAAAAAAGTAGCTAAAAGAGCAGAAAAAGTTATATGAAAAGAAGAAACTAGTAAAAATCACAGGAAAAAGTCGGTTAAAGATCAAAAACTTTCATGGTAGTTCAGGAAATGCGGGTTTCAGCGCAGTATATATATATAGATATATATATAATATAAAAATATTGAGAAAATAATCAGATTTTCCATGAAAAAAGTAGGTAAAAGAGCAGAAAAAGTTATATGAAAAGAAGAAACTAGTAAAAATCACAGGAAAAAGTCGGTTAAAGATCAAAAACTTTCATAGTAGTTCAGGAAATGCGGGTTTAAGCGCAGTATATATATATATATATATAATATAAAAATATTGAGAAAATAATCAGATTTTCCATGAAAAATGTAGGTAAAAGAGCAGAAAAAGTTATATGAAAAGAAGAAACTAGTAAAAATCACAGGAAAAAGTCGGTTAAAGATCAAAAACGTTCATAGTAGTTCAGGAAATGCGGGTTTAGAGCAGTATGTATATATATATATAATATAAAAATATTGAGAAAATAATCAGATTTTCCATGAAAAAAGTAGGTAAAAGAGCAGAAAAAGTTATATGAAAAGAAGAAACTAGTAAAAATCACAGGAAAAAGTCGGTTAAAGATCAAAAACTTTCATAGTAGTTCAGGAAATGCGGGTTTAAGCGCAGTATATATATATATATATATATAATATAAAAATATTGAGAAAATAATCAGATTTTTCATGAAAAAAGTAGGTAAAAGAGCAGAAAAAGTTATATGAAAAGAAGAAACTAGTAAAAATCACAGGAAAAAGTCGGTTAAAGATCAAAAACTTTCATAGTAGTTCAGGAAATGCGGGTTTAAGCGCAGTATATATATATATATATAATATAAAAATATTGAGAAAATAATCAGATTTTCCATGAAAAATGTAGGTAAAAGAGCAGAAAAAGTTATATGAAAAGAAGAAACTAGTAAAAATCACAGGAAAAAGTCGGTTAAAGATCAAAAACGTTCATAGTAGTTCAGGAAATGCGGGTTTAGCGCAGTATATATATATATATATATAATATAAAAATATTGAGAAAATAATCAGATTTTCCATGAAAAAAGTAGGTAAAAGAGCAGAAAAAGTTATATGAAAAGAAGAAACTAGTAAAAATCACAGGAAAAAGTTGGTGAAAGATGAAAAACTTTCATAGTAGTTCAGGAAATGCGGGTTTAGCGCAGTATATATATATATATAATATAAAAATATTGAGAAAATAATCAGATTTTCAATGAAAAAAGTAGGTAAAAGAGCAGAAAAAGTTTTATGAAAAGAAGAAACTAGTAAAAATCACAGGAAAAAGTTGGTTAAAGATGAAAAACTTTCATAGTAGTTCAGGAAATGCGGGTTTAAGCGCAGTATATATATATATATATATATATATAATATAAAAATATTGAGAAAATAATCAGATTTTCCATGAAAAAAGTAGGTAAAAGAGCAGAAAAAGTTATATGAAAAGAAGAAACTAGTAAAAATCACAGGAAAAAGTCGGTTAAAGATCAAAAACTTTCATAGTAGTTCAGGAAATGCGGGTTTCAGCGCAGTATGTATATATATATATAATATAAAAATATTGAGAAAATAATCAGATTTTCCATGAAAAAAGTAGGTAAAAGAGCAGAAAAAGTTATATGAAAAGAAGAAACTAGTAAAAATCACAGGAAAAAGTCGGTTAAAGATCAAAAACTTTCATAGTAGTTCAGGAAATGCGGGTTTAAACGCAGTATATATATAAAAATAGCAGTATAATATAAAAATATTGAGAAAATAATCAGATTTTCCATGAAAAAAGTAGGTAAAAGAGCAGAAAAAGTTATATGAAAAGAAGAAACTAGTAAAAATCACAGGAAAAAGTCGGTTAAAGATCAAAAACTTTCATAGTAGTTCAGGAAATGCGGGTTTAAGCGCAGTATATATATAAAAATAGCAGTATAATATAAAAATATTGAGAAAATAATCAGATTTTCCATGAAAAATGTAGGTAAAAGAGCAGAAAAAGTTATATGAAAAGAAGAAACTAGTAAAAATCACAGGAAAAAGTCGGTTAAAGATCAAAAACTTTCATAGTTGTTCAGGAAATGCGGGTTTTAGCGCAGTATATATATATATATATATAATATATAAAAATATTGAGAAAATAATCAGATTTTAAATGAAAAAAGTAGGTAAAAGAGCAGAAAAAGTTATATGAAAAGAAGAAACTAGTAAAAATCACAGGAAAAAGTCGGTTAAAGATCAAAAACTTTCATAGTAGTTCAGGAAATGCGGGTTTCAGCGCAGTATGTATATATATATATAATATAAAAATATTGAGAAAATAATCAGATTTTCCATGAAAAAAAGTAGGTAAAAGAGCAGAAAAAGTTATATGAAAAGAAGAAACTAGTAAAAATCACAGGAAAAAGTCGGTTAAAGATCAAAAACTTTCATAGTAGTTCAGGAAATGCGGGTTTCAGCGCAGTATATATATATATATATAATATAAAAATATTGAGAAAATAATCAGATTTTCCATGAAAAAAGTAGGTAAAAGAGCAGAAAAAGTTATATGAAAAGAAGAAACTAGTAAAAATCACAGGAAAAAGTTGGTTAAAGATCAAAAACTTTCATAGTAGTTCAGGAAATGCGGGTTTCAGCGCAGTATGTATATATATATATAATATAAAAATATTGAGAAAATAATCAGATTTTCCATGAAAAAAGTAGGTAAAAGAGCAGAAAAAGTTATATGAAAAGAAGAAACTAGTAAAAATCACAGGAAAAAGTCGGTTAAAGATCAAAAACTTTCATAGTAGTTCAGGAAATGCGGGTTTAAGCGCAGTATATATATAAAAATAGCAGTATAATATAAAAATATTGAGAAAATAATCAGATTTTCCATGAAAAAAGTAGGTAAAAGAGCAGAAGAAGTTATATGAAAAGAAGAAACTAGTAAAAATCACAGGAAAAAGTTGGTTAAAGATCAAAAACTTTCATAGTAGTTCAGGAAATGCGGGTTTCAGCGCAGTGTATATATAAAAATAGCAGTATAATATAAAAATATTGAGAAAATAATCAGATTTTCCATGAAAGAAGTAGGTAAAAGAGCAGAAAAAGTTATATGAAAAGAAGAAACTAGTAAAAATCACAGGAAAAAGTCGGTTAAAGATCAAAAACTTTCATAGTAGTTCAGGAAATGCGGGTTTAGCGCAGTATATATATATATATATATATGTATACATAATATAAAAATATTGAGAAAATAATCAGATTTTCCATGAAAAAAGTAGGTAAAAGAGCAGAAAAAGTTATATGAAAAGAAGAAACTAGTAAAAATCACAGGAAAAAGTTGGTTAAAGATCAAAAACGTTTAGAGTAGTTCAGGAAATGCGGGTTTAAGCGCAGTATATATATAAAAATATCAGTATAATATAAAAATATTGAGAAAATAATCAGATTTTCCATGAAAAAAGTAGGTAAAACGGCAGAAAAAGTTATATGAAAAGAAGAAACTAGTAAAAATCACAGGAAAAAGTCGGTTAAAGATCAAAAACGTTCATAGTAGTTCAGGAAATGCGGGTTTAAGCGCAGTATATATATAAAAATAGCAGTATAATATAAAAATATTGAGAAAATAATCAGATTTTCCATGAAAAAAGTAGGTAAAAGAGCAGAAAAGTTATATGAAAAGAAGAAACTAGTAAAAATCACAGGAAAAAGTCGGTTAAAGATCAAAAACGTTCATAGTAGTTCAGGAAATGCGGGTTTAAGCGCAGTATATATATAAAAATGGCAGTAAAATATAAAAATATTGAGAAATTAATCAGATTTTCCATGAAAAAAGTAGGTAAAAGAGCAGAAAAAGTTATATGAAAAGAAGAAACTAGTAAAAATCACAGGAAAAAGTCGGTTAAAGATCAAAAACGTTCATAGTAGTTCAGGAAATGCGGGTTTAAGCGCAGTATATATATAAAAATTGTAGTATAATATAAAAATATTGAGAAAATAATCAGATTTGCCATGAAAAAAGTAGCTAAAAGAGCAGAAAAAGTTATATGAAAAGAAGAAACTAGTAAAAATCACAGGAAAAAGTCGGTTAAAGATCAAAAACTTTCATGGTAGTTCAGGAAATGCGGGTTTCAGCGCAGTATATATATATAGATATATAATATAAAAATATTGAGAAAATAATCAGATTTTCCATGAAAAAAGTAGGTAAAAGAGCAGAAAAGGTTATATGAAAAGAAGAAACTAGTAAAAATCACAGGAAAAAGTCGGTTAAAGATCAAAGACGTTCATAGTAGTTCAGGAAATGCGGGTTTAAGCGCAGTATATATATAAAAATAGCAGTATAATATAAAAATATTGAGAAAATAATCAGATTTTCCATGAAAAAAGTAGGTAAAAGAGCAGAAAAAGTTATATGAAAAGAACAAACTAGTAAAAATCACAGGAAAAAGTTGGTTAAAGATCAAAAACTTTCATAGTAGTTCAGGAAATGCGGGTTTCAGCGCAGTATGTATATATATATATAATATAAAAATATTGAGAAAATAATCAGATTTTCCATGAAAAAAGTAGGTAAAAGAGCAGAAAAAGTTATATGAAAAGAAGAAACTAGTAAAAATCACAGGAAAAAGTGGGTTAAAGATCAAAGACGTTCATAGTAGTTCAGGAAATGCGGGTTTAAGCGCAGTATATATATAAAAATAGCAGTATAATATAAAAATATTGAGAAAATAATCAGATTTTCCATGAAAAAAGTAGGTAAAAGAGCAGAAAAAGTTATATGAAAAGAAGAAACTAGTAAAAATCACAGGAAAAAGTCGGTTAAAGATCAAAAACTTTCATAGTAGTTCAGGAAATGCGGGTTTAAGCGCAGTATATATATAAAAATAGCAGTATAATATAAAAATATTGAGAAAATAATCAGATTTGCCATGAAAAAAGTAGGTAAAAGAGCAGAAAAAGTTATATGAAAAGAAGAAACTAGTAAAAATCACAGGAAAAAGTCGGTTAAAGATCAAAAACTTTCATAGTAGTTCAGGAAATGCGGGTCCCAGCGCAGTATGTATATATATATATAATATAAAAATATTGAGAAAATAATCAGATTTTCCATGAAAAAAGTAGGTAAAAGAGCAGAAAAAGTTATATGAAAAGAAGAAACTAGTAAAAATCACAGGAAAAAGTCGGTTAAAGATCAAAAACTTTCATAGTAGTTCAGGAAATGCGGGTTTCAGCGCAGTATGTATATATATATATATAATATAAAAATATTGAGAAAATAATCAGATTTTCCATGAAAAAAGTAGGTAAAAGAGCAGAAAAAGTTATATGAAAAGAAGAAACTAGTAAAAATCACAGGAAAAAGTCGGTTAAAGATCAAAAACGTTCATAGTAGTTCAGGAAATGCGGGTTTAAGCGCAGTATATATATATAAAATAAAAATATTGAGAAAATAATCAGATTTTCCATGAAAAATGTAGGTAAAAGAGCAGAAAAAGTTATATGAAAAGAAGAAACTAGTAAAAATCACAGGAAAAAGTCGTTTAAAGATCAAAAACTTTCATAGTAGTTCAGGAAATGCGGGTTTAAGCGCAGTATATATATAAAAATAGCAGTATAATATAAAAATATTGAGAAAATAATCAGATTTTCCATGAAAAAAGTAGGTAAAAGAGCAGAAAAAGTTATATGAAAAGAAGAAACTAGTAAAAATCACAGGAAAAAGTCGGCTAAAGATCAAAAACGTTCATAGTAGTTCAGGAAATGCGGGTTTCAGCGCAGTATATATATATATATATAATATAAAAATATTGAGAAAATAATCAGATTTTCCATGAAAAAAGTAGGTAAAAGAGCAGAAAAAGTTATATGAAAAGAAGAAACTAGTCAAAATCACAGGAAAAAGTCGGTTAAAGATCAAAAACTTTCATAGTATTTCAGGAAATGCGGGTTTCAGCGCAGTATGTATATATATATGTAATATAAAAATATTGAGAAAATAATCAGATTTTCCATGAAAAAAGTAGGTAAAAGAGCAGAAAAAGTTATATGAAAAGAAGAAACTAGTAAAAATCACAGGAAAAAGTCGGTTAAAGATCAAAAACTTTCATAGTAGTTCAGGAAATGCGGGCTTAAGCGCAGTATATATATAAAAATAGCAGTATAATATAAAAATATTGAGAAAATAATCAGATTTTCCATGAAAAAAGTAGGTAAAAGAGCAGAAAAAGTGATATGAAAAGAAGAAACTAGTAAAAATCACAGGAAAAAGTCGGTTAAAGATCAAAAACTTTCATAGTAGTTCAGGAAATGCGGGTTTCAGCGCAGTATGTATATATATATATATAATATAAAAATATTGAGAAAATAATCAGATTTTCCATGAAAAAAGTAGGTAAAAGAGCAGAAAAAGTTATATGAAAAGAAGAAACTAGTAAAAATCACAGGAAAAAGTCGGTTAAAGATCAAAAACGTTCATAGTAGTTCAGGAAATGCGGGTTTAAGCGCAGTATATATATCAAAATAGCAGTATAATATAAAAATATTGAGAAAATAATCAGATTTTCCATGAAAAAAGTAGGTAAAAGAGCAGAAAAAGTTATATGAAAAGAAGAAACTAGTAAAAATCACAGGAAAAAGTCGGTTAAAGATCAAAAACTTTCATAGTAGTTCAGGAAATGCGGATTTTAGCGCAGTATATATATATATATATATAATATAAAAATATTGAGAAAATAATCAGATTTTCCATGAAAAAAGTAGGTAAAAAAGCAGAAAAAGTTATATGAAAAGAAGAAACTAGTAAAAATCACAGGAAAAAGTCGGTTAAAGATCAAAAACTTTCATAGTAGTTCAGGAAATGCGGGTTTCAGCGCAGTATATATATATATATATATATATAATATAAAAATATTGAGAAAATAGTCAGATTTTCCATGAAAAAAGTAGGTAAAAGAGCAGAAAAAGTTATATGAAAAGAAGAAACTAGTAAAAATCACAGGAAAAAGTCGGTTAAAGATCAAAAACGTTCATAGTAGTTCAGGAAATGCGGTTTTAAGCGCAGTATATATATAAAAATAGCAGTATAATATAAAAATATTGAGAAAATAATCAGATTTTCCATGAAAAAAGTAGGTAAAAGAGCAGAAAAAGTAATATGAAAAGAAGAAACTAGTAAAAATCACAGGAAAAAATTGGTTAAAGATCAAAAACTTTCATAGTAGTTCAGGAAATGCGGGTTTCAGCGCAGTATGTATATATATATATAATATAAAAATATTGAGAAAATAATAAGATTTTCCATGAAAAAAGTAGGTAAAAGAGCAGAAAAAGTTATATGAAAAGAAGAAACTAGTAAAAATCACAGGAAAAAGTCGGTTAAAGATCAAAAACTTTCATAGTAGTTCAGGAAATGCGGGCTTAAGCGCAGAATATATATAAAAATAGCAGTATAATATAAAAATATTGAGAAAATAATCAGATTTTCCATGAAAAAAGTAGGTAAAAGAGCAGAAAAAGTTATATGAAAAGAAGAAACTAGTAAAAATCACAGGAAAAAGTCGGTTAAAGATCAAAAACTTTCATAGTAGTTCAGGAAATGCGGGTTTCAGCGCAGTATATATATATATATAATATAAAAATATTGAGAAAATAATCAGATTTTCCATGAAAAAAGTAGGTAAAAGAGCAGAAAAAGTTATATGAAAAGAAGAAACTAGTAAAAATCACAGGAAAAAGTCGGTTAAAGATCAAAAACTTTCATAGTAGTTCAGGAAATGCGGGTTTCAGCGCAGTATGTATATATATATATAATATAAAAATATTGAGAAAATAATCAGATTTTCCATGAAAAAAGTAGGTAAAAGAGCAGAAAAAGTTATATGAAAAGAAGAAACTAGTAAAAATCACAGGAAAAAGTCGGTTAAAGATCAAAAACTTTCATAGTAGTTCAGGAAATGCGGGTTTCAGCGCAGTATGTGTATATATATATAATATAAAAATATTGAGAAAATAATCAGATTTTCCATGAAAAAAGTAGGTAAAAGAGCAGAAAAAGTTATATGAAAAGAAGAAACTAGTAAAAATCACAGGAAAAAGTCGGTTGAAGATCAAAAACGTTCATAGTATTTCAGGAAATGCGGGTGTAAGCGCAGTATATATATAAAAATAGCAGTATAATATAAAAATATTGAGAAAATAATCAGATTTTCCATGAAAAAAGTAGGTAAAAGAGCAGAAAAAGTTATATGAAAAGAAGAAACTAGTAAAAATCACAGGAAAAAGTCGGTTAAAGATCAAAAACTTTCATAGTAGTTCAGGAAATGCGGGTTTCAGCGCAGTATATATATATATATATATAATATAAAAATATTGAGAAAATAATCAGATTTTCCATGAAAAAAGTAGGTAAAAGAGCAGAAAAAGTTATATGAAAAGAAGAAACTAGTAAAAATCACAGGAAAAAGTCGGTTAAAGATCAAAAACTTTCATAGTAGTTCAGGAAATGCGGGTTTAAGCGCAGTATATATATTAAAATAGCAGTATAATATAAAAATATTGAGAAAATAATCAGATTTTCCATGAAAAAAGTAGGTAAAAGAGCAGAAAAAGTTATATGAAAAGAAGAAACTAGTAAAAATCACAGGAAAAAGTCGGTTAAAGATCATAAACTTTCATAGTAGTTCAGGAAATGCGGGTTTCAGCGCAGTATGTATATATATATATAATATAAAAATATTGAGAAAATAATCAGATTTTCCATGAAAAAAAGTAGGTAAAAGAGCAGAAAAAGTTATACGAAAAGAAGAAACTAGTAAAAATCACAGGAAAAAGTCGGTTAAAGATCAAAAACTTTCATAGTAGTTCAGGAAATGCGGGTTTCAGCGCAGTATGTATATATATATATAATATAAAAATATTGAGAAAATAATCAGATTTTCCATGAAAAAAGTAGGTAAAAGAGCAGAAAAAGTTATATGAAAAGAAGAAACTAGTAAAAATCACAGGAAAAAGTCGGTTAAAGATCAAAAACTTTCATAGTAGTTCAGGAAATGCGGGTTTAGCGCAGTATATATATAAAAATAGCAGTATAATATAAAAATATTGAGAAAATAATCAGATTTTCCATGAAAAAAGTAGGTAAAAGAGCAGAAAAAGTTCTATGAAAATTATTTTATTTTCCATGAAAAAAGTAGGTAAAAGAGCAGAAAAAGTTATATGAAAAGAAGAAACTAGTAAAAATCACAGGAAAAAGTCGGTTAAAGATCAAAAACTTTCATAGTAGTTCAGGAAATGCGGTTTTCAGCTCAGTATATATATATATATATAATATAAAAATATTGAGAAAATAATCAGATTTTCCATGAAAAAAGTAGGTAAAAGAGCAGAAAAAGTTATATGAAAAGAAGAAACTAGTAAAAATCACAGGAAAAAGTCGGTTAAAGATCAAAAACGTTCATAGTAGTTCAGGAAATGCGGTTTTAAGCGCAGTATATATATAAGAATAGCAGTATAATATAAAAATATTGAGAAAATAATCAGATTTTCCATGAAAAAAGTAGGTAAAAGAGCAGAAAAAGTAATATGAAAAGAAGAAACTAGTAAAAATCACAGGAAAAAGTTGGTTAAAGATCAAAAACTTTCATAGTAGTTCAGGAAATGCGGGTTTCAGCGCAGTATGTATATATATATATAATATAAAAATATTGAGAACATAATAAGATTTTCCATGAAAAAAGTAGGTAAAAGAGCAGAAAAAGTTATATGAAAAGAAGAAACTAGTAAAAATCACAGGAAAAAGTCGGTTAAAGATCAAAAACTTTCATAGTAGTTCAGGAAATGCGGGTTTCAGCGCAATATATATATATATATAATATAAAAATATTGAGAAAATAATCAGATTTTCCATGAAAAAAGTAGGTAAAAGAGCAGAAAAAGTTATATGAAAAGAAGAAACTAGTAAAAATCACAGGAAAAAGTCGGTTAAAGATCAAAAACGTTCATAGTAGTTCAGGAAATGCGGGCTTAGCACAGTATATATATATATATATATAATATAAAAATATTTAGAAAATAATCAGATTTTCCATGAAAAAAGTAGGTAAAAGAGCAGAAAAAGTTATATGAAAAGAAGAAACTAGTAAAAATCACAGGAAAAAGTCGGTTAAAGACCAAAAACGTTCATAGTAGTTCAGGAAATGCGGCTTTAAGCGCAGTATATACATAAAAATAGCAGTATAATATAAAAATATTGAGAAAATAATCAGATTTTCCATGAAAAAAGTAGGTAAAAGAGCAGAAAAAGTTATATGAAAAGAAGAAACTAGTAAAAATCACAGGAAAAAGTCGGTTAAAGATCAAAAACTTTCATAGTAGTTCAGGAAATGCGGGTTTAGCGCAGTATATAGAATATAAAAATATTGAGAAAATAATCAGATTTTCCATGAAAAAAGTAGGTAAAAGAGCAGAAAAAGTTATATGAAAAGAAGAAACTAGTAAAAATCACAGGAAAAAGTTGGTTAAAGATCAAAAACGTTCAGAGTAGTTCAGGAAATGCGGGTTTAAGCGCAGTATATATATAAAAATAGCAGTATAATATAAAAATATTGAGAAAATAATCAGATTTTCCATGAAAAAAGTAGGTAAAAGAGCAGAAAAAGTTATATGAAAAGAAGAAACTAGTAAAAATCACAGGAAAAAGTCGGTTAAAGATCAAAAACGTTCATAGTAGTTCAGGAAATGCGGGTTTAAGCGCAGTATATATATAAAAATAGCAGTATAATATAAAAATATTGAGAAAATAATCAGATTTTCCATGAAAAAAGTAGGTAAAAGAGCAGAAAAGTTATATGAAAAGAAGAAACTAGTAAAAATCACAGGAAAAAGTCGGTTAAAGATCAAAAACGTTCATAGTAGTTCAGGAAATGCGGGTTTAAGCGCAGTATATATATAAAAATAGCAGTAAAATATAAAAATATTGAGAAATTAATCAGATTTTCCATGAAAAAAGTAGGTAAAAGAGCAGAAAAAGTTATATGAAAAGAAGAAACTAGTAAAAATCACAGGAAAAAGGCGGTTAAAGATCAAAGACGTTCATAGTAGTTCAGGAAATGCGGGTTTAAGCGCAGTATATATATAAAAATAGCAGTATAATATAAAAATATTGAGAAAATAATCAGATTTTCCATGAAAAAAGTAGGTAAAAGAGCAGAAAAAGTTATATGAAAAGAAGAAACTAGTAAAAATCACAGGAAAAAGTTGGTTAAAGATCAAAAACTTTCATAGTAGTTCAGGAAATGCGGGTTTCAGCGCAGTATGTATATATATATATAATATAAAAATATTGAGAAAATAATCAGATTTTCCATGAAAAAAGTAGGTAAAAGAGCAGAAAAAGTTATATGAAAAGAAGAAACTAGTAAAAATCACAGGAAAAAGTCGGTTAAAGATCAAAAACTTTCATAGTAGTTCAGGAAATGCGGGTTTAAGCGCAGTATATATATAAAAATAGCAGTATAATATAAAAATATTGAGAAAATAATCAGATTTTCCATGAAAAAAGTAGGTAAAAGAGCAGAAAAAGTTATATGAAAAGAAGAAACTAGTAAAAATCACAGGAAAAAGTCGGTTAAAGATCAAAAACTTTCATAGTAGTTCAGGAAATGCGGATTTCAGCGCAGTATATATATATATATATAATATAAAAATATTGAGAAAATAATCAGATTTTCCATGAAAAAAGTAGGTAAAAGAGCAGAAAAAGTTATATGAAAAGAAGAAACTAGTAAAAATCACAGGAAAAAGTCGGTTAAAGATCAAAAACTTTCATAGTAGTTCAGGAAATGCGGGTTTCAGCGCAGTATGTATATATATATATAATATAAAAATATTGAGAAAATAATCAGATTTTCCATGAAAAAAGTAGGTAAAAGAGCAGAAAAAGTTATATGAAAAGAAGAAACTAGTAAAAATCACAGGAAAAAGTCGGTTAAAGATCAAAAACGTTCATAGTAGTTCAGGAAATGCGGGTTTAAGCGCAGTATATATATATAAAATAAAAATATTGAGAAAATAATCAGATTTTCCATGAAAAATGTAGGTAAAAGAGCAGAAAAAGTTATATGAAAAGAAGAAACTAGTAAAAATCACAGGAAAAAGTCGTTTAAAGATCAAAAACTTTCATAGTAGTTCAGGAAATGCGGGTTTAAGCGCAGTATATATATAAAAATAGCAGTAAAATATAAAAATATTGAGAAATTAATCAGATTTTCCATGAAAAAAGTAGGTAAAAGAGCAGAAAAAGTTATATGAAAAGAAGAAACTAGTAAAAATCACAGGAAAAAGGCGGTTAAAGATCAAAGACGTTCATAGTAGTTCAGGAAATGCGGGTTTAAGCGCAGTATATATATAAAAATAGCAGTATAATATAAAAATATTGAGAAAATAATCAGATTTTCCATGAAAAAAGTAGGTAAAAGAGCAGAAAAAGTTATATGAAAAGAAGAAACTAGTAAAAATCACAGGAAAAAGTTGGTTAAAGATCAAAAACTTTCATAGTAGTTCAGGAAATGCGGGTTTCAGCGCAGTATGTATATATATATATAATATAAAAATATTGAGAAGATAATCAGATTTTCCATGAAAAAAGTAGGTAAAAGAGCAGAAAAAGTTATATGAAAAGAAGAAACTAGTAAAAATCACAGGAAAAAGTCGGTTAAAGATCAAAAACTTTCATAGTAGTTCAGGAAATGCGGGTTTAAGCGCAGTATATATATAAAAATAGCAGTATAATATAAAAATATTGAGAAAATAATCAGATTTTCCATGAAAAAAGTAGGTAAAAGAGCAGAAAAAGTTATATGAAAAGAAGAAACTAGTAAAAATCACAGGAAAAAGTCGGTTAAAGATCAAAAACTTTCATAGTAGTTCAGGAAATGCGGATTTCAGCGCAGTATATATATATATATATAATATAAAAATATTGAGAAAATAATCAGATTTTCCATGAAAAAAGTAGGTAAAAGAGCAGAAAAAGTTATATGAAAAGAAGAAACTAGTAAAAATCACAGGAAAAAGTCGGTTAAAGATCAAAAACTTTCATAGTAGTTCAGGAAATGCGGGTTTCAGCGCAGTATGTATATATATATATAATATAAAAATATTGAGAAAATAATCAGATTTTCCATGAAAAAAGTAGGTAAAAGAGCAGAAAAAGTTATATGAAAAGAAGAAACTAGTAAAAATCACAGGAAAAAGTCGGTTAAAGATCAAAAACGTTCATAGTAGTTCAGGAAATGCGGGTTTAAGCGCAGTATATATATATAAAATAAAAATATTGAGAAAATAATCAGATTTTCCATGAAAAATGTAGGTAAAAGAGCAGAAAAAGTTATATGAAAAGAAGAAACTAGTAAAAATCACAGGAAAAAGTCGTTTAAAGATCAAAAACTTTCATAGTAGTTCAGGAAATGCGGGTTTCAGCGCAGTATGTATATATATATATAATATAAAAATATTGAGAAAATAATCAGATTTTCCATGAAAAAAGTAGGTAAAAGAGCAGAAAAAGTTATATGAAAAGAAGAAACTAGTAAAAATCACAGGAAAAAGTCGGTTAAAGATCAAAAACTTTCATAGTAGTTCAGGAAATGCGGGTTTAGCGCAGTATATATATAAAAATAGCAGTATAATATAAAAATATTGAGAAAATAATCAGATTTTCCATGAAAAAAGTAGGTAAAAGAGCAGAAAAAGTTCTATGAAAATTATTTTATTTTCCATGAAAAAAGTAGGTAAAAGAGCAGAAAAAGTTATATGAAAAGAAGAAACTAGTAAAAATCACAGGAAAAAGTCGGTTAAAGATCAAAAACTTTCATAGTAGTTCAGGAAATGCGGGTTTCAGCTCAGTATATATATATATATATAATATAAAAATATTGAGAAAATAATCAGATTTTCCATGAAAAAAGTAGGTAAAAGAGCAGAAAAAGTTATATGAAAAGAAGAAACTAGTAAAAATCACAGGAAAAAGTCGGTTAAAGATCAAAAACGTTCATAGTAGTTCAGGAAATGCGGTTTTAAGCGCAGTATATATATAAAAATAGCAGTATAATATAAAAATATTGAGAAAATAATCAGATTTTCCATGAAAAAAGTAGGTAAAAGAGCAGAAAAAGTAATATGAAAAGAAGAAACTAGTAAAAATCACAGGAAAAAGTTGGTTAAAGATCAAAAACTTTCATAGTAGTTCAGGAAATGCGGGTTTCAGCGCAGTATGTATATATATATATAATATAAAAATATTGAGAAAATAATAAGATTTTCCATGAAAAAAGTAGGTAAAAGAGCAGAAAAAGTTATATGAAAAGAAGAAACTAGTAAAAATCACAGGAAAAAGTCGGTTAAAGATCAAAAACTTTCATAGTAGTTCAGGAAATGCGGGTTTCAGCGCAATATATATATATTATAATATAAAAATATTGAGAAAATAATCAGATTTTCCATGAAAAAAAGTAGGTAAAAAGAGCAGAAAAAGTTATATGAAAAGAAGAAACTAGTAAAAATCACAGGAAAAAGTCGGTTAAAGATCAAAAACGTTCATAGTAGTTCAGGAAATGCGGCTTAGCACAGTATATATATATATATATATAATATAAAAATATTTAGAAAATAATCAGATTTTCCATGAAAAAAGTAGGTAAAAGAGCAGAAAAAGTTATATGAAAAGAAGAAACTAGTAAAAATCACAGGAAAAAGTCGGTTAAAGAACCAAAAACGTTCATAGTAGTTCAGGAAATGCGGCTTTAAGCGCAGTATATACATAAAAATAGCAGTATAATATAAAAATATTGAGAAAATAATCAGATTTTCCATGAAAAAAAGTAGGTAAAAGAGCAGAAAAAGTTATATGAAAAGAAGAAACTAGTAAAAATCACAGGAAAAAGTCGGTTAAAGATCAAAAACTTTCATAGTAGTTCAGGAAATGCGGGTTTAGCGCAGTATATAGAATATAAAAATATTGAGAAAATAATCAGATTTTCCATGAAAAAAGTAGGTAAAAGAGCAGAAAAAGTTATATGAAAAGAAGAAAACTAGTAAAAATCACAGGAAAAAGTTGGTTAAAGATCAAAAAACGTTCAGAGTAGTTCAGGAAATGCGGGTTTAAGCGCAGTATATATATAAAAATAGCAGTATAATATAAAAATATTGAGAAAATAATCAGATTTTCCATGAAAAAAGTAGGTAAAAGAGCAGAAAAAGTTATATGAAAAAAAAGAAACTAGTAAAAATCACAGGAAAAAGTCGTTTAAAGATCAAAAACGTTCATAGTAGTTCAGGAAATGCGGGTTTAAGCGCAGTATATATATAGAAATAGCAGTAAATATAAAAATATTGAGAAATTAATCAGATTTTCCATGAAAAAAAGTAGGTAAAAGAGCAGAAAAAAGTTATATGAAAAGAAGAAACTAGTAAAAAATCACAGGAAAAAGG
>CAKAIZ010000128.1:0-22371 GCA_916610145.1 Eristalis arbustorum | reverse complement strand
TACATGCACGATAACATCTCACGCGTGTGGGTTGGAAGATGAGCTATGGAAACCTTCAAAATTGCCCTACTAATCACCGCCAACTTTTCCATCCCAGAGTCTTAGAGTCAATGGGTACATGCACGATAACATCTCCACGCGTGTGGGTTGGAAGATGAGCTATGGAAGATGAGCTATGAGCTATGGTGCCCTACTAATCACCGCCAACTTTTTCCATCCCAGAGTCTTAGAGTCAATGGGTACATGCATGATAACATCACCGCCCGTGTGGATTGGAAGATGAGCTATGGAAGATGAGCTATGAGCTATGGTGCCCTACTAATCACCGCCAACTTTTTCCATCCAGAGTCTTAGAGTCAGTGGGTACATGCACGATAACATCTCCACGCGTGTGGGTTGGAAGATGAGCTATGGAAGATGAGCTATGAGCTATGGTGCCCTACTAATCACCGCCAACTTTTTCCATCCCAGAGTCTCAGAGTCAATGGGTACATGCACGATAACATCTCCACGCGTGTGGGTTGGAAGATGAGCTATGGAAGATGAGCTATGAGCTATGGTGCCCTACTAATCACCGCCAACTTTTTCCATCCCAGAGTCTTAGAGTCAGTGGGTACATGCACGATAACATCTCCACGCGTGTGGGTTGGAAGATGAGCTATGGAAACCTTCAAATTGCCCTACTGACCACGGCCAACTTTTTCCATCCCAGAGTCTTAGAGTCAGTGGCTACATGCACGATAACATCTCCACGCGTGTGGGTTGGAAGATGAGCTATGGAAGATGAGCTATGAGCTATGGTGCCCTACTAATCACCGCCAACTTTTTCCATCCCAGAGTCTTAGAGTCAGTGGGAACATGCACGATAACATCTCCACGCGTGTGGGTTGGAAGATGAGCTATGGAAACCTTCAAAATTGCCCTACTAATCACCGCCAACTTTTTCTATCCCAGAGTCTCAGAGTCAATGGGTACATGCACGATAACATCTCCACGCGTGTGGGTTGGAAGATGAGCTATGGAAGATGAGCTATGAGCTATGGTGCCCTACTAATCACCGCCAACTTTTTCCATCCCAGAGTTTTAGAGTCAGTGGGTACATGCACGATAACATCTCCACGCGTGTGGGTTGGAAGATGAGCTATGGAAACCTTCAAAATTGCCCTACTAATCACCGCCAACTTTTTCCATCCCAGAGTCTTAGAGTCAATAGGTACATGCACGATAACATCTCCACGCGTGTGGGTTGGAAGATGAGCTATGGAAACCTTCAAAATTGCCCTACTGACCACGGCCAACTTTTTCCATCCCAGAGTCTTAGAGTCAATAGGTACATGCACGATAACATCTCCACGCGTGTGGGTTGGAAAATGAGCTATGGAAGATGAGCTATGAGCTATGGTGCCCTACTACTCAACGCCAACTTTTTCCATCCCAGAGTCTTAGAGTCAATGGGTACATGCACGATAACATCTCCACGCGTGTGGGTTGGAAGAGTAGCTATGGAAGATGAGCTATGGAAGATGAGCTATGAGCTATGGTGCCCTACTAATCACCGCCAACTTTTTCCATCCCAGAGTCTTAGAGTCAATAGGTACATGCACGATAACATCTCCACGCGTGTGGGTTGGAAGATGAGCTATGGAAGATGAGTTATGGAAGATGAGCTATGAGCTATGGTGCCCTACTAATCACCGCCAACTTTTTCCATCCCAGAGTCTTAGAGTCAATAGGTACATGCACGATAACATCACCACCCGTGTGGGTTGGAAGATGAGCTATGGAAACCTTCAAAATTGCCCTACTAATCACCGCCAACTTTTGCCATCCCAGAGTCTCAGAGTCAATGGGTACATGCACGATAACATCTCCACGCGTGTGGGTTGGAAGATGAGCTATGGAAGATGAGCTATGAGCTATGGTGCCCTACTAATCACCGCCAACTTTTTCCATCCCAGAGTCTTAGAGTCAGTGGGTACATGCACGACAACATCTCCACGCGTGTGGGTTGGAAGATGAGCTATGGAAACCTTCAAAATTGCCCTACTGACCACGGCCAACTTTTTCCATCCCAGAGTCTTAGAGTCAGTGGCTACATGCACGATAACATCTCCACGCGTGTGGGTTGGAAGATGAGCTATGGAAGATGAGCTATGAGCTATGGTGCCCTACTAATCACCGCCAACTTTTTCCATCCCAGAGTCTCAGAGTCAATGGGTACATGCACGATAACATCTCCACGCGTGTGGGTTGGAAGATGAGCTATGAAAGATGAGCTATGAGCTATGGTGCCCTACAAATCACCGCCAACTTTTTCCATCCCAGAGTCTTAGAGTCAGTGGGTACATGCACGATAACATCTCCACGCGTGTGGGTTGGAAGATGAGCTATGGAAACCTTCAAAATTGCCCTACTGACCACGGCCAACTTTTTCCATCCCAGAGTCTTAGAGTCAGTGGCTACATGCACGATAACATCTCCACGCGTGTGGGTTGGAAGATGAGCTATGGAAGATGAGCTATGAGCTATGGTGCCCTACTAATCACCGCCAACTTTTTCCATCCCAGAGTCTTAGAGTCAGTGGGTACATGCACGATAACATCTCCACGCGTGTGGGTTGGAAGATGAGCTATGGAAACCTTCAAAATTGCTCTACTAATCACCGTCAACTTTTTCATCCCAGAGTCTTAGAGTCAGTGGGTACATGCACGATAACATCTCCACGCGTGTGGGTTGGAAGATGAGCTATGGAAACCTTCAAAATTGCCCTACTAATCACCGCCAACTTTTCCATCCCAGAGTCTCAGAGTCAATGGGTACATGCACGATAACATCACCGCCGTGTGGATTGGAAGATGAGCTATGGAAGCGTTCAAAATTGCCCTACTGACCACCGCCAACTTTTTCCATCCCAGAGTCTCAGAGTCAATGGGTACATGCACGATAACATCACCGCCCGTGTGGATTGGAAGATGAGCTATGGAAGCGTTCAAAATTGCCCTACTGACCACCGCCAACTTTTTCCATCCCAGAGTCTCAGAGTCAATGGGTACATGCACGATAACATCACCGCCCGTGTGGATTGGAAGATGAGCTATGGAAACCTTCAAAATTGCCCTACTAATCACCGCCAACTTTTTCCATCCCAGAGTCTTAGAGTCAATGGGTACATGCACGATAACATCTCCACGCGTGTGGGTTGGAAGATGAGCTATGGAAGATGAGCTATGAGCTATGGTACCCTACTAATCACCGCCAACTTTTTCCATCCCAGAGTCTCAGAGTCAATGGGTACATGCACGATAACATCTCCACGCGTGTGGGTTGGAAGATGAGCTATGGAGATGAGCTATGAGCTATGGTACCCTACTAATCACCGCCAACTTTTTCCATCCCAGAGTCTCAGAGTCAATGGGTACATGCACGATAACATCTCCACGCGTGTGGGTTGGAAGATGAGCTATGGAAGATAAGCTATGAGCTATGGTGCCCTACTACTCAACGCCAACTTTTTCCATCCGAGAGTCTTAGAGTCAATAGGTACATGCACGATAACATCTCCACGCGTGTGGGTTGGAAGATGAGCTATGGAAGATGAGCTATGAGCTATGGTGCCCTACTAATCACCGCCAACTTTTTCCATCCCAGAGTCTTAGAGTCAGTGGGTACATGCACGATAACATCTCCACGCGTGTGGGTTGGAAGATGAGCTATGGAAACCTTCAAAATTGCTCTACTAATCACCGTCAACTTTTTCCATCCCAGAGTCTTAGAGTCAGTGGGTACATGCACGATAACATCTCCACGCGTGTGGGTTGGAAGATGAGCTATGGAAACCTTCAAAATTGCCCTACTAATCACCGCCAACTTTTTCCATCCCAGAGTCTCAGAGTCAATGGGTACATGCACGATAACATCACCGCCCGTGTGGATTGGAAGATGAGCTATGGAAGCGTTCAAAATTGCCCTACTGACCACCGCCAACTTTTTCCATCCCAGAGTCTCAGAGTCAATGGGTACATGCACGATAACATCACCGCCCGTGTGGATTGGAAGATGAGCTATGGAAGCGTTCAAAATTGCCCTACTGACCACCGCCAACTTTTTCCATCCCAGAGTCTCAGAGTCAATGGGTACATGCACGATAACATCACCGCCCGTGTGGATTGGAAGATGAGCTATGGAAACCTTCAAAATTGCCCTACTAATCACCGCCAACTTTTTCCATCCCAGAGTCTTAGAGTCAATGGGTACATGCACGATAACATCTCCACGCGTGTGGGTTGGAAGATGAGCTATGGAAGATGAGCTATGGAAGATGAGCTATGGAAGATGAGCTATGAGCTATGGTACCCTACTAATCACCGCCAACTTTTTCCATCCCAGAGTCTCAGAGTCAATGGGTACATGCACGATAACATCTCCACGCGTGTGGGTTGGAAGATGAGCTATGGAAGATGAGCTATGAGCTATGGTGCCCTACTAATCACCGCCAACTTTTTCCATCCCAGAGTCTTAGAGTCAGTGGGTACATGCACGATAACATCTCCACGCGTGTGGGTTGGAAGATGAGCTATGGAAACCTTCAAAATTGCTCTACTAATCACCGTCAACTTTTTCCATCCCAGAGTCTTAGAGTCAGTGGGTACATGCACGATAACATCTCCACGCGTGTGGGTTGGAAGATGAGCTATGGAAACCTTCAAAATTGCCCTACTAATCACCGCCAACTTTTTCCATCCCAGAGTCTCAGAGTCAATGGGTACATGCACGATAACATCACCGCCCGTGTGGATTGGAAGATGAGCTATGGAAGCGTTCAAAATTGCCCTACTGACCACCGCCAACTTTTTCCATCCCAGAGTCTCAGAGTCAATGGGTACATGCACGATAACATCACCGCCCGTATGGATTGGAAGATGAGCTATGGAAGCGTTCAAAATTGCCCTACTGACCACCGCCAACTTTTTCCATCCCAGAGTCTCAGAGTCAATGGGTACATGCACGATAACATCACCGCCCGTGTGGATTGGAAGATGAGCTATGGAAACCTTCAAAATTGCCCTACTAATCACCGCCAACTTTTTCCATCCCAGAGTCTTAGAGTCAATGGGTACATGCACGATAACATCTCCACGCGTGTGGGTTGGAAGATGAGCTATGGAAGATGAGCTATGAGCTATGGTACCCTACTAATCACCGCCAACTTTTTCCATCCCAGAGTCTCAGAGTCAATGGGTACATGCACGATAACATCTCCACGCGTGTGGGTTGGAAGATGAGCTATGGAAGATGAGCTATGAGCTATGGTACCCTACTAATCACCGCCAACTTTTTCCATCCCAGAGTCTCAGAGTCAATGGGTACATGCACGATAACATCTCCACGCGTGTGGGTTGGAAGATGAGCTATGGAAGATGAGCTATGAGCTATGGTGCCCTACTACTCAACGCCAACTTTTTCCATCCGAGAGTCTTAGAGTCAATAGGTACATGCACGATAACATCTCCACGCGTGTGGGTTGGAAGATGAGCTATGGAAGATGAGCTATGAGCTATGGTGCCCTACTAATCACCGCCAACTTTTTCCATCCCAGAGTCTTAGAGTCAATGGGTACATGCACGATAACATCACCACCCGTGTGGGTTGGAAGATGAGCTATGGAAACCTTCAAAATTGCCCTACTAATCACCGCCAACTTTTTCATCCCACAGTCTTAGAGTCAGTGGGTACATGCACGATAACATCTCCACGCGTGTGGGTTGGAAGATGAGCTATGGAAGATGAGCTATGAGCTATGGTGCCCTACTAATCACCGCCAACTTTTTCCATCCCAGAGTCTTAGAGTCAGTGGGTACATGCACGATAACATCTCCACGCGTGTGGGTTGGAAGATGAGCTATGGAAGATGAGCTATGAGCTATGGTGCCCTACTAATCACCGCCAACTTTTTCCATCCCAGAGTCTTAGAGTCAGTGGCTACATGCACGATAACATCACCACGCGTGTGGGTTGGAAGATGAGCTATGGAAGATGAGCTATGAGCTATGGTGCCCTACTAATCACCGCCAACTTTTTCCATCCCAGAGTCTTAGAGTCAGTGGGTACATGCACGATAACATCTCCACGCGTGTGGGTTGGAAGATGAGCTATGAGCTATGGTGCCCTACTAATCACCGCCAACTTTTTCCATCCCAGAGTCTTAGAGTCAGTGGGTACATGCACGATAACATCTCCACGCGTGTGGGTTGGAAGATGAGCTATGGAAACCTTCAAAATTGCCCTACTAATCACCGCCAACTTTTTCCATCCCAGAGTCTCAGAGTCAATGGGTACATGCACGATAACATCTCCACGCGTGTGGGTTGGAAAATGAGCTATGGAAGATGAGCTATGAGCTATGGTGCCCTACTACTCAACGCCAACTTTTTCCATCCCAGAGTCTCAGAGTCAATGGGTACATGCACGATAACATCTCCACGCGTGTGGGTTGGAAGATGAGCTATGAGCTATGGTGCCCTACTAATCACCGCCAACTTTTTCCATCCCAGAGTCTTAGAGTCAGTGGGTACATGCACGATAACATCTCCACGCGTGTGGGTTGGAAGATGAGCTATGGAAGATGAGCTATGGAAGACGAGCTATGAGCTATGGTGCCCTACTAATCACCGCCAACTTTTTCCATCCCAGAGTCTTAGAGTCAGTGGGTACATGCACGATAACATCTCCACGCGTGTGGGTTGGAAGATGAGCTATGGAAACCTTCAAAATTGCCCTACTAATCACCGCCAACTTTTTCCATCCCAGAGTCTCAGAGTCAATGGGTACATGCACGAAAACATCTCCACGCGTGTGGGTTGGAAAATGAGCTATGGAAGATGAGCTATGAGCTATGGTGCCCTACTAATCACCGCCAACTTTTTCCATCCCAGAGTCTTAGAGTCAGTGGGTACATGCACGATAACATCTCCACGCGTGTGGGTTGGAAGATGAGCTATGGAAGATGAGCTATGAGCTATGGTGCCCTACTAATCACCGCCAACTTTTTCCATCCCAGAGTCTAAGAGTCAGTGGGTACATGCACGATAACATCTCCATGCGTGTGGGTTGGAAGATGAGCTATGAGCTATGGTGCCCTACTAATCACCGCCAACTTTTTCCATCCCAGAGTCTTAGAGTCAGTGGGTACATGCACGATAACATCTCCACGCGTGTGGGTTGGAAGATGAGCTATGGAAACCTTCAAAATTGCCCTACTAATCACCGCCAACTTTTTCCATCCCAGAGTCTTAGAGTCAGTGGGTACATGCACGATAACATCTCCACGCGTGTGGGTTGGAAGATGAGCTATGGAAACCTTCAAAATTGCCCTACTAATCACCGCCAACTTTTTCCATCCCAGAGTCTCAGAGTCAATGGGTACATGCACGAAAACATCTCCACGCGTGTGGGTTGGAAAATGAGCTATGGAAGATGAGCTATGAGCTATGGTGCCCTACTAATCACCGCCAACTTTTTCCATCCCAGAGTCTTAGAGTCAGTGGGTACATGCACGATAACATCTCCACGCGTGTGGGTTGGAAGATGAGCTATGGAAGATGAGCTATGGAAGATGAGCTATGAGCTATGGTGCCCTACTAATCACCGCCAACTTTTTCCATCCCAGAGTCTAAGAGTCAGTGGGTACATGCACGATAACATCTCCATGCGTGTGGGTTGGAAGATGAGCTATGAGCTATGGTGCCCTACTAATCACCGCCAACTTTTTCCATCCCAGAGTCTTAGAGTCAGTGGGTACATGCACGATAACATCTCCACGCGTGTGGGTTGGAAGATGAGCTATGGAAACCTTCAAAATTGCCCTACTAATCACCGCCAACTTTTTCCATCCCAGAGTCTCAGAGTCAATGGGTACATGCACGATAACATCTCCACGCGTGTGGGTTGGAAGATGAGCTATGGAAGATGAGCTATGGAAGATGAGCTATGAGCTATGGTGCCCTACTAATCACCGCCAACTTTTTCCATCCCAGAGTCTTAGAGTCAGTGGGTACATGCACGATAACATCTCCACGCGTGTGGGTTGGAAGATGAGCTATGGAAGATGAGCTATGAGCTATGGTGCCCTACTAATCACCGCCAACTTTTTCCATCCCAGAGTCTTAGAGTCAGTGGGTACATGCACGATAACATCTCCACGCGTGTGGGTTGGAAGATGAGCTATGGAAGATGAGCTATGAGCTATGGTGCCCTACTAATCACCGCCAACTTTTTCCATCCCAGAGTCTTAGAGTCAGTGGCTACATGCACGATAACATCTCCACGCGTGTGGGTTGGAAGATGAGCTATGGAAGATGAGCTATGAGCTATGGTGCCCTACTAATCACCGCCAACTTTTTCCATCCCAGAGTCTTAGAGTCAGTGGGTACATGCACGATAACATCTCCACGCGTGTGGGTTGGAAGATGAGCTATGAGCTATGGTGCCCTACTAATCACCGCCAACTTTTTCCATCCCAGAGTCTTAGAGTCAGTGGGTACATGCACGATAACATCTCCACGCGTGTGGGTTGGAAGATGAGCTATGGAAACCTTCAAAATTGCCCTACTAATTACCGCCAACTTTTTCCATCCCAGAGTCTCAGAGTCAATGGGTACATGCACGAAAACATCTCCACGCGTGTGGGTTGGAAAATGAGCTATGGAAGATGAGCTATGAGCTATGGTGCCCTACTACTCAACGCCAACTGTTTCCATTCCAGAGTCTCAGAGTCAATGGGTACATGCACGATAACATCTCCACGCGTGTGGGTTGGAAGATGAGCTATGGAAGATGAGCTATGAGCTATGGTGCCCTACTAATCACCGCCAACTTTTTCCATCCCAGAGTCTTAGAGTCAATGGGTACATGCACGATAATATCTCCACGCGTGTGGGTTGGAAGATGAGCTATGGAAGATGAGCTATGAGCTATGGTGCCCTACTACTCAACGCAAACTTTTTCCATCCCAGAGTCTCAGAGTCAATGGGTACATGCACGATAACATCTCCACGCGTTTGGGTTGGAAGATGAGCTATGGAAGATGAGCTATGAGCTATGGTGCCCTACTAATCACCGCCAACTTTTTCCATCCCAGAGTCTTAGAGTCAATGGGTACATGCACGATAACATCTCCACGCGTGTGGGTTGGAAGATGAGCTATGGAAACCTTCAAAATTGCCCTACTAATCACCGCCAACTTTTTCCATCCCAGAGTCTCAGAGTCAATGGGTACATGCACGAAAACATCTCCACGCGTGTGGGTTGGAAGATGAGCTATGGAAACCTTCAAAATTGCCCTACTAATCACCGCCAACTTTTTCCATCCCAGAGTCTCAGAGTCAATGGGTACATGCACGAAAACATCTCCACGCGTGTGGGTTGGAAAATGAGCTATGGAAGATGGGCTATGAGCTATGGTGCCCTACTACTCAACGCCAACTTTTTCCATCCCAGAGTCTCAGAGTCAATGGGTACATGCACGATAACATCTCCACGCGTGTGGGTTGGAAGATGAGCTATGGAAGATGAGCTATGAGCTATGGTGCCCTACTAATCACCGCCAACTTTTTCCATCCCAGAGTCTCAGAGTCAATGGGTACATGCACGATAACATCACCACCCGTGTGGGTTGGAAGATGAGCTATGGAAACCTTAAAAATTGCCCTGCTGACCACCGCCAACTTTTTCCATCCCAGAGTCTTAGAGTCAATGGGTACATGCACGATAATATCTCCACGCGTGTGGGTTGGAAGATGAGCTATGGAAACCTTCAAAATTGCCCTACTAATCACCGCCAACTTTTTCCATCCCAGAGTCTCAGAGTCAATGGGTACATGCACGATAACATCACCGCCCGTGTGGATTGGAAGATGAGCTATGGAAGATGAGCTATGAGCTATGGTACCCTACTAATCACCGCCAACTTTTTCCATCCCAGAGTCTCAGAGTCAATGGGTACATGCACGATAACATCTCCACGCGTGTGGGTTGGAAGATGAGCTATGGAAGATGAGCTATGAGCTATGGTGCCCTACTACTCAACGTCAACTTTTTCCATCCGAGAGTCTTAGAGTCAATAGGTACATGCACGATAACATCTCCACGCGTGTGGGTTGGAAGATGAGCTATGGAAGATGAGCTATGAGCTATGGTGCCCTACTAATCACCGCCAACTTTTTCCATCCCAGAGTCTTAGAGTCAATGGGTACATGCACGATAACATCACCACCCGTGTGGGTTGGAAGATGAGCTATGGAAACCTTCAAAATTGCCCTACTAATCACCGCCAACTTTTTCATCCCACAGTCTTAGAGTCAGTGGGTACATGCACGATAACATCTCCACGCGTGTGGGTTGGAAGATGAGCTATGGAAGATGAGCTATGAGCTATGGTGCCCTACTAATCACCGCCAACTTTTTCCATCCCAGAGTCTCAGAGTCAATGGGTACATGCACGATAACATCTCCACGCGTGTGGGTTGGAAGATGAGCTATGAGCTATGGTGCCCTACTAATCACCGCCAACTTTTTCCATCCCAGAGTCTTAGAGTCAATAGGTACATGCACGATAACATCTCCACGCGTGTGGGTTGGAAGATGAGCTATGGAAGATGAGCTATGAGCTATGGTGCCCTACTTATCACCGCCAACTTTTTCCATCCCAGAGTCTCAGAGTCAATGGGTACATGCACGATAACATCACCACGCGTGTGGGTTGGAAGATGAGCTATGGAAGATGAGCTATGAGTTATGGTGCCCTACTAATCACCGCCAACTTTTTCCATCCCAGAGTCTTAGAGTCAGTGGGTACATGCACGATAACATCACCACCCGTGTGGGTTGGAAGATGAGCTATGGAAACCTTAAAAATTGCCCTGCTGACCACCGCCAACTTTTTCCATCCCAGAGTCTTAGAGTCAATGGGTACATGCACGATAATATCTCCACGCGTGTGGGTTGGAAGATGAGCTATGGAAACCTTCAAAATTGCCCTACTAATCACCGCCAACTTTTTCCATCCCAGAGTCTCAGAGTCAATGGGTACATGCACGATAACATCACCGCCCGTGTGGATTGGAAGATGAGCTATGGAAGATGAGCTATGAGCTATGGTACCCTACTAATCACCGCCAACTTTTTCCATCCCAGAGTCTTAGAGTCAATGGGTACATGCACGATAACATCTCCACGCGTGTGGGTTGGAAGATGAGCTATGAGCTATGGTGCCCTACTAATCACCGCCAACTTTTTCCATCCCAGAGTCTTAGAGTCTGTGGGTAAATGCACGATAACATCTCCACCCGTGTGGGTTGGAAGATGAGCTATGGAAGATGAGCTATGAGCTATGGTGCCCTACTAATCACCGCCAACTTTTTCCATCCCAGAGTCTTAGAGTCAGTGGGTACATGCACGATAACATCTCCACGCGTGTGGGTTGGAAGATGAGCTATGGAAGATGAGCTATGAGCTATGGTGCCCTACTAATCACCGCCAACTTTTTCCATCCCAGAGTCTCAGAGTCAATGGGTACATGCACGATAACATCTCCACGCGTGTGGGTTGGAAGATGAGCTATGGAAGATGAGCTATGGAAGATGAGCTATGGAAGATGAGCTATGAGCTATGGTGCCCTACTAATCACCGCCAACTTTTTCCATCGCAGAGTCTTAGAGTCAATGGGTACATGCACGATAACATCTCCACGCGTGTGGGTTGGAAGATGAGCTATGGAAACCTTCAAAATTGCCCTACTAATCACCGCCAACTTTTTCCATCCCAGAGTCTCAGAGTCAGTGGCTACATGCACGATAACATCTCCACGCGTGTGGGTTGGAAGATGAGCTATGAGCTATGGTGCCCTACTAATCACCGCCAACTTTTTCCATCCCAGAGTCTTAGAGTCAATGGGTACATGCACGATAACATCTCCACGCGTGTGGGTTGGAAGATGAACTATGGAAGATGAGCTATGAGCTATGGTGCCCTACTACTCAACGCCAACTTTTTCCATCCCAGAGTCTCAGAGTCAATGGGTACATGCACGATAACATCTCCACGCGTGTGGGTTGGAAGATGAGCTATGGAAGATGAGCTATGAGCTATGGTGCCCTACTAATCACCGCCAACTTTTTCCATCCCAGAGTCTTAGAGTCAGTGGGTACATGCACGATAACATCACCACCCGTGTGGGTTGGAAGATGAGCTATGGAAACCTTCAAAATTGCCCTACTAATCACCGCCAACTTTTTCCATCCCAGAGTCTCAGAGTCAATGGGTACATGCACGATAACATCACCGCCCGTGTGGATTGGAAGATGAGCTATGGAAGCGTTCAAAATTGCCCTACTGACCACCGCCAATTTTTTCCATCCCAGAGTCTCAGAGTCAATGGGTACATGCACAATAACATCTCCACGCGTGTGGGTTGGAAGATGAGCTATGGAAGATGAGCTATGAGCTATGGTGCCCTACTAATCACCGCCAACTTTTTCCATCCCAGAGTCTTAGAGTCAGTGGGTACATGCACGATAACATCTCCACGCGTGTGGGTTGGAAGATGAGCTATGGAAGATGAGCTATGAGCTATGGTGCCCTACTAATCACCGCCAACTTTTTCCATCCCAGAGTCTCAGAGTCAATGGGTACATGCACGATAACATCTCCACGCGTGTGGGTTGGAAGATGAGCTATGGAAGATGAGCTATGGAAGATGAGCTATGAGCTATGGTGCCCTACTAATCACCGCCAACTTTTTCCATCCCAGAGTCTTAGAGTCAATGGGTACATGCACGATAACATCTCCACGCGTGTGGGTTGGAAGATGAGCTATGGAAACCTTCAAAATTGCCCTACTAATCACCGCCAACTTTTTCCATCCCAGAGTCTCAGAGTCAGTGGCTACATGCACGATAACATCTCCACGCTCGTGGGTTGGAAGATGAGCTATGGAAGATGAGCTATGAGCTATGGTGCCCTACTAATCACCGCCAACTTTTTCCATCCCAGAGTCTCAGAGTCAATGGGTACATGCACGATAACATCTCCACGCGTGTGGGTTGGAAGATGAGCTATGGAAACCTTCAAAATTGCCCTACTAATCACCGCCAACTTTTTCCATCCCAGAGTCTTAGAGTCAATGGGTACATGCACGATAACATCACCGCCCGTGTGGATTGGAAGATGAGCTATGGAAACCTTCAAAATTGCCCTACTAATCACCGCCAACTTTTTCCATCCCAGAGTCTCAGAGTCAATGGGTACATGCACGATAACATCACCGCCCGTGTGGATTGGAAGATGAGCTATGGAAGATGAGCTATGAGCTATGGTACCCTACTAATCACCGCCAACTTTTTCCATCCCAGAGTCTTAGAGTCAATGGGTACATGCACGATAACATCTCCACGCGTGTGGGTTGGAAGATGAGCTATGAGCTATGGTGCCCTACTAATCACCGCCAACTTTTTCCATCCCAGAGTCTTAGAGTCTGTGGGTACATGCACGATAACATCTCCACCCGTGTGGGTTGGAAGATGAGCTATGGAAGATGAGCTATGGAAGATGAGCTATGAGCTATGGTGCCCTACTAATCACCGCCAACTTTTTCCATCCCAGAGTCTTAGAGTCAGTGGGTACATGCACGATAACATCTCCACGCGTGTGGGTTGGAAGATGAGCTATGGAAGATGAGCTATGAGCTATGGTGCCCTACTAATCACCGCCAACTTTTTCCATCCCAGAGTCTCAGAGTCAATGGGTACATGCACGATAACATCTCCACGCGCGTGGGTTGGAAGATGAGCTATGGAAACCTTCAAAATTGCCCTACTAATCACCGCCAACTTTTTCCATCCCAGAGTCTCAGAGTCAATGGGTACATGCACGATAACATCACCGCCCGTGTGGATTGGAAGATGAGCTATGGAAACCTTCAAAATTGCCCTACTAATCACCGCCAACTTTTTCCATCCCAGAGTCTCAGAGTCAATGGGTACATGCACGATAACATCTCCACGCGTGTGGGTTGGAAGATGAGCTATGGAAGATGAGCTATGAGCTATGGTGCCCTACTACTCAACGCCAACTTTTTCCATCCCAGAGTCTCAGAGTCAATGGGTACATGCACGATAACATCTCCACGCGTGTGGGTTGGAAGATGAGCTATGGAAACCTTCAAAATTGCCCTACTAATCACCGCCAACTTTTTCCATCCCAGAGTCTCAGAGTCAGTGGCTACATGCACGATAACATCTCCACGCGTGTGGGTTGGAAGATGAGCTATGGAAGATGAGCTATGAGCTATGGTGCCCTACTAATCACCGCCAACTTTTTCCATCCCAGAGTCTTAGAGTCAGTGGGTACATGCACGATAACATCTCCACGCGTGTGGGTTGGAAGATGAGCTATGGAAACCTTCAAAATTGCCCTACTAATCACCGCCAACTTTTTCCATCCCAGAGTCTCAGAGTCAATGGGTACATGCACGATAACATCACCGCCCGTGTGGATTGGAAGATGAGCTATGGAAGCGTTCAAAATTGCCCTACTGACCACCGCCAACTTTTTCCATCCCAGAGTCTCAGAGTCAATGGGTACATGCACGATAACATCTCCACGCGTGTGGGTTGGAAGATGAGCTATGGAAGATGAGCTATGAGCTATGGTGCCCTACTAATCACCGCCAACTTTTTCCATCCCAGAGTCTCAGAGTCAATGGGTACATGCACGATAACATCACCACCCGTGTGGGTTGGAAGATGAGCTATGGAAGATGAGCTTTGGAAGATGAGCTATGAGCTATGGTGCCCTACTACTCAACGCCAACTTTTTCCATCCCAGAGTCTCAGAGTCAATGGGTACATGCACGATAACATCTCCACGCGTGTGGGTTGGAAGATGAGCTATGGAAGATGAGCTATGAGCTATGGTGCCCTACTAATCACCGCCAACTTTTTCCATCCCAGAGTCTCAGAGTCAATGGGTACATGCACGATAACATCACCACCCGTGTGGGTTGGAAGATGAGCTATGGAAGATGAGCTATGAGCTATGGTGCCCTACTACTCAACGCCAACTTTTTCCATCCCAGAGTCTCAGAGTCAATGGGTACATGCACGATAACATCTCCACGCGTGTGGGTTGGAAGATGAGCTATGGAAGATGAGCTATGAGCTATGGTGCCCTACTAATCACCGCCAACTTTTTCCATCCCAGAGTCTCAGAGTCAATGGGTACATGCACGATAACATCTCCACGCGTGTGGGTTGGAAGATGAGCTATGGAAGATGAGCTATGAGCTATGGTGCCCTACTAATCACCGCCAACTTTTCCATCCCAGAGTCTTAGAGTCAGTGGGTACATGCACGATAACATCTCCACGCGTGTGGGTTGGAAGATGAGCTATGGAAACCTTCAAAATTGCCCTACTAATCACCGCCAACTTTTTCCATCCCAGAGTCTTAGAGTCAGTGGGTACATGCACGATAACATCTCCACGCGTGTGGGTTGGAAGATGAGCTATGGAAACCTTCAAAATTGCCCTACTGACCACGGCCAACTTTTTCCATCCCAGAGTCTTAGAGTCAATAGGTACATGCACGATAACATCTCCACGCGTGTGGGTTGGAAGATGAGTTATGGAAGATGAGCTATGAGCTATGGTGCCCTGCTGACCACCGCCAACTTTTTCCATCCCAGAGTCTTAGAGTCAATGGGTACATGCACGATAACATCTCCACGCGTGTGGGTTGGAAGATGAGCTATGGAAGATGAGCTATGAGCTATGGTGCCCTACTAATCACCGCCAACTTTTTCCATCCCAGAGTCTTAGAGGCAGTGGGTACATGCACGATAACATCTCCACGCGTGTGGGTTGGAAGATGAGCTATGGAAGATGAGCTATGAGCTATGGTGCCCTACTACTCAACGCCAACTTTTTCCATCCCAGAGTCTCAGAGTCAATGGGTACATGCACGATAACATCTCCACGCGTGTGGGTTGGAAGATGAGCTATGGAAGATGAGCTATGAGCTATGGTGCCCTACTAATCACCGCCAACTTTTTCCATCCCAGAGTCTTAGAGTCAATGGGTACATGCACGAAAACATCTCCACGCGTGTGGGTTGGAAGATGAGCTATGGAAGATGAGCTATGAGCTATGGTGCCCTACTAATCACCGCCAACTTTTTCCATCCCAGAGTCTCAGAGTCAATGGGTACATGCACGATAACATCTCCACGCGTGTGGGTTGGAAGATGAGCCATGGAAGATGAGCTATGGAAGATAAGCTATGAGCTATGGTACCCTACTAATCACCGCCAACTTTTTCCATCCCAGAGTCTTAGAGTCAATGGGTACATGCACGATAACATCTCCACGCGTGTGGGTTGGAAGATGAGCTATGAGCTATGGTGCCCTACTAATCACCGCCAACTTTTTCCATCCCAGAGTCTTAGAGTCAATGGGTACATGCACGATAACATCTCCACGCGTGTGGGTTGGAAGATGAGCTATGGAAACCTTCAAAATTGCCTACTAATCACCGCCAACTTTTTCCATCCCAGAGTCTCAGAGTCAGTGGCTACATGCACGATAACATCTCCACGCGTGTGGGTTGGAAGATGAGCTATGAGCTATGGTGCCCTACTAATCACCGCCAACTTTTTCCATCCCAGAGTCTTAGAGTCAATGGGTACATGCACGATAACATCTCCACGCGTGTGGGTTGGAAGATGAGCTATGGAAGATGAGCTATGAGCTATGGTGCCCTACTAATCACCGCCAACTTTTTCCATCCCAGAGTCTTAGAGTCAATGGGTACATGCACGATAATATCTCCACGCGTGTGGGTTGGAAGATGAGCTATGGAAACCTTCAAAATTGCCCTACTGACCACGGCCAACTTTTTCCATCCCAGAGTCAATGGGTACATGCACGATAACATCACCACCCGTGTGGGTTGGAAGATGAGCTATGGAAGATGAGCTATGAGCTATGGTGCCCTACTACTCAACGCCAACTTTTTCCGTCCGAGAGTCTTAGAGTCAATAGGTACATGCACGATAACATCTCCACGCGTGTGGGTTGGAAGATGAGCTATGGAAGATGAGCTATGAGCTATGGTACCCTACTAATCACCGCCAACTTTTTCCATCCCAGAGTCTTAGAGTCAATGGGTACATGCACGATAACATCTCCACGCGTGTGGGTTGGAAGATGAGCTATGAGCTATGGTGCCCTACTAATCACCGCCAACTTTTTCCATCCCAGAGTCTTAGAGTCAATGGGTACATGCACGATAACATCTCCACGCGTGTGGGTTGGAAGATGAGCTATGGAAACCTTAAAAATTGCCCTACTGACCACGGCCAACTTTTTCCATCCCAGAGTCTCAGAGTCAATGGGTACATGCACGATAACATCACCACCCGTGTGGGTTGTAAGATGAGCTATGGAAGATGAGCTATGAGCTATGGTGCCCTACTAATCACCGCCAACTTTTTCCATCCCAGAGTCTTAGAGTCAATGGGTGTGCACGATGCACGATAATATGCACGATAATATCTCCACGCGTGTGGGTTGGAAGATGAGCTATGGAAACCTACAAAATTGCCCTACTGACCACGGCCAACTTTTTCCATCCCAGAGTCTCAGAGTCAATGGGTACATGCACGATAACATCACCACCCGTGTGGGTTGGAAGATGAGCTATGGAAACCTTAAAAATTGCCCTGCTGACCACCGCCAACTTTTTCCATCCCAGAGTCTTAGAGTCAATGGGTACATGCACGATAACATCTCCACGCGTGTGGGTTGGAAGATGAGCTATGGAAGATGAGCTATGAGCTATGGTGCCCTACTAATCACCGCCAACTTTTTCCATCCCAGAGTCTTAGAGTCAGTGGGTACATGCACGATAACATCTCCACGCGTGTGGGTTGGAAGATGAGCTATGGAAACCTTCAAAATTGCCCTACTAATCACCGCCAACTTTTTCCATCCCAGAGTCTCAGAGTCAATGGGTACATGCACGAAAACATCTCCACGCGTGTGGGTTGGAAAATGAGCTATGGAAGATGAGCTATGAGCTATGGTGCCCTACTACTCAACGCCAACTTTTTCCATCCCAGAGTCTCAGAGTCAATGGGTACATGCACGATAACATCTCCACGCGTGTGGGTTGGAAGATGAGCTATGGAAGATGAGCTATGAGCTATGGTGCCCTACTAATCACCGCCAACTTTTTCCATCCCAGAGTCTTAGAGTCAGTGGGTACATGCACGATAACATCTCCACGCGTGTGGGTTGGAAGATGAGCTATGGAAACCTTCAAAATTGCCCTACTAATCACCGCCAACTTTTTCCATCCCAGAGTCTCAGAGTCAATGGGTACATGCACGAAAACATCTCCACGCGTGTGGGTTGAAAAATGAGCTATGGAAGATGAGCTATGAGCTATGGTGCCCTACTACTCAACGCCAACTTTTTCCATCCCAGAGTCTCAGAGTCAATGGGTACATGCACGATAACATCTCTACGCGTGTGGGTTGGAAGATGAGCTATGGAAGATGAGCTATGAGCTATGGTACCCTACTAATCACCGCCAACTTTTTCCATCCCAGAGTCTCAGAGTCAATGGGTACATGCACGATAACATCTCCACGCGTGTGGGTTGGAAGATGAGCTATGGAAGATGAGCTATGAGCTATGGTGCCCTACTACTCAACGCCAACTTTTTCCATCCGAGAGTCTTAGAGTCAATAGGTACATGCACGATAACATCACCACCCGTGTGGGTTGGAAGATGAGCTATGGAAGATGAGCTATGGTGCCCTACTAATCACCGCCAACTTTTTCCAACCCAGAGTCTTAGAGTCAGTGGGTACATGCACGATAACATCTCCACGCGTGTGGGTTGGAAGATGAGCTATGGAAACCTTCAAAATTGCCCTACTAATCACCGCCAACTTTTTCCATCCCAGAGTTTTAGAGTCAGTGGGTACATGCACGATAACATCACCACCCGTGTGGGTTGGAAGATGAGCTATGGAAGATGAGCTATGGTGCCCTACTACTCAACGCCAACTTTTTCCATCCGAGAGTCTTAGAGTCAATAGGTACATGCACGATAACATCACCACCCGTGTGGGTTGGAAGATGAGCTATGGAAGATGAGCTATGGTGCCCTACTAATCACCGCCAACTTTTTCCATCCCAGAGTCTCAGAGTCAATGGGTACATGCACGAAAACATCTCCACGCGTGTGGGTTGGAAAATGAGCTATGGAAGATGAGCTATGAGCTATGGTGCCCTACTACTCAACGCCAACTTTTTCCATCCCAGAGTCTCAGAGTCAATGGGTACATGCACGATAACATCTCCACGCGTGTGGGTTGGAAGATGAGCTATGGAAGATGAGCTATGAGCTATGGTGCCCTACTAATCACCGCCAACTTTTTCCATCCCAGAGTCTCAGAGTCAATGGGTACATGCACGATAACATCTCCACGCGTGTGGGTTGGAAGATAAGCTATGGAAGATGAGCTATGAGCTATGGTGCCCTACTAATCACCGCCAACTTTTTCCATCCCAGAGTCTTAGAGTCAGTGGGTACATGCACGATAACATCTCAACGCGTGTGGGTTGGAAGATGAGCTATGGAAACCTTCAAAATTGCCCTACTAATCACCGCCAACTTTTTCCATCCCAGAGTCTTAGAGTCAGTGGGTACATGCACGATAACATCTCCACGCGTGTGGGTTGGAAAATGAGCTATGGAAACCTTCAAAATTGCCCTACTGACCACGGCCAACTTTTTCCATCCCAGAGTCTTTGAGTCAATAGGTACATGCACGATAACATCTCCACGCGTGTGGGTTGGAAGATGAGCTATGGAAGATGAGCTATGAGCTATGGTGCCCTACTAATCACCGCCAACTTTTTCCATCCCAGAGTCTTAGAGTCAATGGGTACATGCACGATAATATCTCCACGCGTGTGGGTTGGAAGATGAGCTATGGAAACCTTCAAAATTGCCCTACTGACCACGGCCAACTTTTTCCATCCCAGAGTCTCAGAGTCAATGGGTACATGCACGATAACATCACCACCCGTGTGGGTTGGAAGATGAGCTATGGAAACCTTCAAAATTGCCCTACTGACCACCGCCAACTTTTTCCATCCCAGAGTCTCAGAGTCAATGGGTACATGCACGATAACATCTCCACGCGTGTGGGTTGGAAGATGAGCTATGGAAGATGAGCTATGAGCTATGGTGCCCTACTAATCATCGCCAACTTTTTCCATCCCAGAGTCTTAGAGTCAATGGGTACATGCACGATAACATCTCCACGCGTGTGGGTTGGAAGATGAGCTATGGAAGATGAGCTATGAGCTATGGTGCCCTACTACTCAACGCCAACTTTTTCAATCCCAGAGTCTCAGAGTCAATGGGTACATGCACGATAACATCTCCACGCGTGTGGGTTGGAAGATGAGCTATGGAAACCTTAAAAATTGCCCTGCTGACCACCGCCAACTTTTTCCATCCCAGAGTCTTAGAGTCAATGGGTACATGCACGATAACATCTTCACGCGTGTGGGTTGGAAGATGAGCTATGGAAGATGAGCTATGAGCTATGGTGCCCTACTAATCACCGCTAACTTTTTCCATCCCAGAGTCTTAGAGTCAGTGGGTACATGCACGATAACATCTCCACGCGTGTGGGTTGGAAGATGAGCTATGGAAACCTTCAAAATTGCCCTACTAATCACCGCCAACTTTTTCCATCCCAGAGTCTCAGAGTCAATGGGTACATGCACGAAAACATCTCCACGCGTGTGGGTTGGAAAATGAGCTATGGAAGATGAGCTATGAGCTATTGTGCCCTACTACTCAACGCCAACTTTTTCCATCCCAGAGTCTCAGAGTCAATGGGTACATGCACGATAACATCTCCACGCGTGTGGGTTGGAAGATGAGCTATGAGCTATGGTGCCCTACTAATCACCGCCAACTTTTTCCATCCCAGAGTCTCAGAGTCAATGGGTACATGCACGATAACATCTCCACGCGTGTGGGTTGGAAGATGAGCTATGGAAGATGAGCTATGGAAGATGAGCTATGAGCTATGGTGCCCTACTACTCAACGCCAACTTTTTCCATCCCAGAGTCTCAGAGTCAATGGGTACATGCACGATAACATCTCCACGCGTGTGGGTTGGAAGATGAGCTATGGAAACCTTAAAAATTGCCCTGCTGACCACCGCCAACTTTTTCCATCCCAGAGTCTTAGAGTCAATGGGTACATGCACGATAACATCTCCACGCGTGTGGGTTGGAAGATGAGCTATGGAAGATGAGCTATGAGCTATGGTGCCCTACTAATCACCGCCAACTTTTTCCATCCCAGAGTCTTAGAGTCAGTGGGTACATGCACGATAACATCTCCACGCGTGTGGGTTGGAAGATGAGCTATGGAAACCTTCAAAATTGCCCTACTAATCACCGCCAACTTTTTCCATCCCAGAGTCTCAGAGTCAATGGGTACATGCACGAAAACATCTCCACGCGTGTGGGTTGGAAAATGAGCTATGGAAGATGAGCTATGAGCTATGGTGCCCTACTACTCAACGCCAACTTTTTCCATCCCAGAGTCTCAGAGTCAATGGGTACATGCACGATAACATCTCCACGCCTGTGGGTTGGAAGATGAGCTATGGAAGATGAGCTATGAGCTATGGTGCCCTACTACTCAACGCCAACTTTTTCCATCCCAGAGTCTCAGAGTCAATGGGTACATGCACGATAACATCTCCACGCGTGTGGGTTGGAAGATGAGCTATGGAAACCTTAAAAATTGCCCTGCTGACCACCGCCAACTTTTTCCATCCCAGAGTCTTAGAGTCAATGGGTACATGCACGATAACATCTCCACGCGTGTGGGTTGGAAGATGAGCTATGGAAGATGAGCTATGGAAGATGAGCTATGAGCTATGGTGCCCTACTAATCACCGCCAACTTTTTCCATCCCAGAGTCTTAGAGTCAGTGGGTACATGCACGATAACATCTCCACGCGTGTGGGTTGGAAGATGAGCTATGGAAGATGAGCTATGAGCTATGGTGCCCTGCTGACCACCGCCAACTTTTTCCATCCCAGAGTCTTAGAGTCAGTGGGTACTTGCACGATAACATCTCCACGCGTGTGGGTTGGAAGATGAGCTATGGAAGATGAGCTATGGAAGATGAGCTATGGAAGATGAGCTATGAGCTATGGTGCCCTACTAATCACCGCCAACTTTTTCCATCCCAGAGTCTCAGAGTCAATGGG
>CAKAIZ010000127.1:0-41608 GCA_916610145.1 Eristalis arbustorum | reverse complement strand
AAAAAACGTGCAACCGACGTGTCATACCCGAAAGCGCTGCAACGGAAAACAAGAACAGCGCGCGAGGAGTACCGTGCTAGAAGATGGGAGGAGAAAAAGATTCTCTCGCAACTCCCAGCTCAAAGGTATCGAAGAGTCTAGGAACAAACTTAATATGCGGGCTCTACAAAAAAGCCAATGCCTGGCCACAGACTTTAGGGAAGGCACATAGGCTGTTCGTAATTGCGGAGGCGACTTGGTTACAGACCCGTAGGGAAAAGTGGATGCGTTTAAGCAGCTTTTGTAACACCAGCTTAACGGGTATAACCAGGAGAAAGTGATAGGGAACCAGCAAACCTCAACTCCAGTCGACGAAGTAGTCTTCCCACTTAGCTTTATAGAAGTCGGTACAGCCATTATGGGCATAAAAAACAACAAAGCCGCAGGCTGAGATGGCTTACCATCGGAGTTTTCCAAATCTGGAGGCATTGTGCTGGTAAGGAACATGCACCAGATCACTTGCCGAATTTGGGAAGACGAACGCATGTCCGACGACTGGAATATCAGATCTATATGCCCCATCCACAAAAAAGGCGATCCGACCTTCTGCAAAACCTTTAGAGATATATCCCTGCTCAACATCGCCTACATGATCCTATCCAGCATACTGTGTGAACGACCAAATTTTTACACTAAGGCAAATATTGGAGAAAAATAGCGAGTTTTAAATCGATACCCACGGCATTTTTTGGCCCGTGACACTGTGGCTATGTGCGTCGACCCCAACTTCGACGTTGTGGGTTTGATTCCTGCTCTGTGCGGCAAAATAATTTTCACGACCCCACCTCTTTCGAACCACTGACAATGCTCAAAGAGTATTTCCTGTCCAAAAAAAGCTTCAGCCGAATTCGGTAACCTATTAAAATTCATAATCTCGTCTTGCACAACGCAACAAATACGCCATGCACCGTGCAGTTTGGCTCGAGGACTTCTCAGCCGTTTGAAACCTGCACCGAATTTCGGCAATGAGATGTGCTGTCGTGTGTTCAAGTCAAGCTTACACGACAATTGAGGAACAGGCGAAATGAGCTGGTCTAAAGGTCAACGAGGACAAAACCAAATATACCGTGATCCACAAAAGTTACGGATTTTACGAGCGAGTGCTGAAATGTTGGGTATTTCAAACTATTTCCAGCATAATGACCCAAAACATACAGAACATAATGCCCGTGTGTGGCTGTTATATAACACTCCCCACATGCTGGGAACACCACAACAAAGCCCAGACATCAACCCAATTGAGCGCGTGTGGAAAGCATTAGAAAGGAATATCCGCACCCACGATATCAGAAATAAAGACAAGTTGAAGGAAACTTTGTTAGTTGAGTGGACTAATAAAAACAGTTCTTACACAGAAAAATTGGTAGCATCCAGGCGAAACCGGTTGAAAGAGGTAATAAGGATGAAAGGATATCCTACTAAGTATAACACCAAAAGTAATAAGATGAAATGATTATTTGTCTATTTGAATTAAAATTCTTTCCATTCAAGTTACAGGTATCGCAAGCTTTTGTGGAGTGAATTTCGGAACTTCTTTTGGTTTTTATTATGTTTTTTAAATGAATAATAATGGGTAATTCATTTTGTTGAAAACTGAAACCAGAGACCTTGTTTTATTGCAATATACCTTTTTAAAATATTGTTAGCTTATATTAGGCGAATGGCAGCCATTTTTTTCCAGATTGCATCATTGTACGCAAACTTTTGTGAAGCTCTGTATGCTGTTGAGCAAAAAACGATCCACCGCGCACCACCTAGTCCAAAGGTAACAATCGACAGCTATAATTTCGATGTAGTAAGGCAGTTTGCGTACCTCACAGCAAAAGTTAACTTCACGAATGACATCACAGTGGAGATCTGAAGAAGAATCGCACTTGGCAACCTATGCTACTTCGGTTTGCCAAAACAACTGGGCTCGAAACTCCCTACTCAAAGGACCAAAATCATACTCTACAAAACTCATATTCTCCAGCTGTCTCTCTCCCGAACTCTACCAGCTGTACCAGGATGTGAATGTAGACCGGAAGGCAAAAATCCGTCGACTACACTAGCCCGGCCACATAATTCGAATGGACAACAACGCTTCAGCAAAGAAGGTTTTCAAATCCGAGTCTCCTGATTCGAGAAGGGGAGGAAGACCGAACCTCCGGCACAGAGTCCAACTCATAGCGGATGTAAGACAGCTTGGCCTTGATGACTGTAAGTAGCGTCCCCAGAATCATCACCGATGGAAGGCAGCAATTGCTCAAGCTCGGACCCTTCATGAGTCGTCGGCCTCATAAGTAATTATAGTCTCTCTAGGTTTGTGACCGTATGTGCAGATCGGAGGATGGTTAGCATGGACGAATAAGAGGTTATGCTAATTTCCAGAACGACCTTTTAATATACACTACATGTGAGTGCAGTTCCTTTAAAGCAGGTGGATAAGTATAAGTACGTTGGAGTCTTTTTCACGAGAAATGGAAGGTATAATGCTGAGCTTTCAAGTAGGATTGCCCAAGCTGTATTAATATCGAAACAGCTACGAAGGTCTACAATCTAAAAGGTCGAGCTTGGTGCCAAAGCCAACTTATCGGTTTTCAACTTAATATTTGTTTTAACTGTCACCTATGGTCATAACATCTTCTTTGTGCTGATGTGGGACTTTCTTGTCGACATAGGGTGAAAACACTGCAGTGTGAAACGAGCTATGCTTCGATGAGTTAGACACGTGGCACGATTGTTCCCATCATCACTTTGTCTGGGGCGTCCCTTAAATAATGATGGGAACAATCGTGCCACGTGTCTTAAATGTGACTCCACCAGAAGGTGTTCTATTGGAAGATCCATGACGAGGTGGTTCGACCAAGCCACAAAAAACTCGCTTGGTTGCACCTGGGGATGAGCCGTGCGGACTTACTTCGATTGCGGATCTATGGCTCTAGTGCGTGCTCTACCTCCGCGACCCCTTTAGTGGAGCATACCGGTCAGAAAATGATGATGGTGATGAACTTTCGATTTTAACATTTTCAATTAAACGATTTGTTTTCCAAAGAAAAAAGAAAACCTGAGGTATTGTAATCTGGGTTCTTCGCTTCAGCGAGTTTCAGTTAAGCGAGTTAGTTGTTTGGAGACTCATGAATAAAGTTCCATTGAGTTGTTTGCTGATGTTAACCTGCGTGTGTGTTGTAGGCACCGACCCACCAGCTTCCACAGCTTGTGCATGCGTATATGAATATGAAATGAAAAATGCCCAAGTGCAATTGAAGGAATGCTTCTATTCTGATGTGCAATGTTTAACATGTTATCTGTCACAATTCGGTGCTTTGAAAACTTAAAAGTGGATCTAGAAAATGGATAAGTACTTTATTAACATTTCACCATAAAGTCTTAAGATATACGCTGAACTTTTGTATAGATTTGTCATTAGAACAGCAAACATTAGTAATGAAGCGCCATGAATCCTTAAACAAAAATTGTGATTGAAGATCAAAAGTATGTGTACTGTCGAAATATCGTTTCGAGTATGTGTCTTCAAGCAATATTTTAATAAGAGTCAACATTATATCCAATTCCTATACCTACTTACTTATCAGGCAGACGAACCATGAAGGGTCTGAGCCTGAGCAATTGCTGCCTTCCCTCGGTGACGGTCCTGGGCACGCTGCTTCCAGTCATCAAAGCCAAGCTGTCTTGCATCCGCGATGACTTGGTCTTTGTACCGGAAGTTCGGTCTTCCTCTCCTTCGCGAACCAGGAGGCCCGGATTCGAAGATCCTCTTTGCTGGAGCGTTGTTGTCCATTCGCTCGATGTGGCCGAGCCAGTGTACTCGACGGATTTTTGCCTGCCGGACTACATCCACATCCTTGTACAACTCGTACAGTTAGCGGTTGTGTCTTCTCCTCCATTCGCCTTCCTCGCAGACGGGACCATATATCCGACGTAGAATTTTTCTTTCGATGGCACCAAGAATCAGCTCTGCAGCCTTACTTTGACAGACCGAAGTTCTTATGGAAGAAGAGAAATTTCCAACAAGAAAAAATAAAAAAGAGGTATATAAGTCTTTTGTCAAATTGACAACTTCGTCCAGATTGTTTGGATGAATTCATGTTTGCCTTCATCCAATATGCGATAAAGTCATCAAAAAAACCAAATAGAATCTCCAACTCCACGGGAATTTAATTTTGAACAAGTCAAAGTACTGGAAAATGTCCCTAAAATGGTAAAATTTGAGAAGAAAAGCGATTGAGTTTTGTTTTGTGGCAACTTAACCCTTAGAATGGCACATTTTTGTGAGAATGGTTTCACTTAAAAAAAAACAGTGGATCATTGTGTGCTTATTTCGTCGAGACTTACAAAATGGCGTTTTCAAACCTTAGCGCCCTTTAGTATCTCCAACTTCAGTCAGTGGAGATCTCGGATAAGTGATGAACCACTAAATGTCCCTTAACCGGATATCTACTAGCGGCAATAAGAAAAACCCATCAGATTTTATAAAATCTTCAACGGTTTAAAAACATGGGTTTGCTAAACTCTGCTTGTATAAGTTGCTCCCATTATGTTAGCATTTTTTACTAAGAACGAATGTATTGTTCTCTTCGATTTTCAAATTTTCAACTAAGCGATTAATTTTCCAAGAAAACAATTGGTTTGAAGAAATTGTCATATGGGTTCGCTCAGACGTGTTTTACATGATCGAGATAGTTTGTTTGGGGACTTATAAACAAACATGTTAGCGCGTTAGGGGTCTTACTAACTTTATTCCAAACCTATATTATGCACGTCTACGAGTTGCGCCGAGATTTGAGTATTTACCAAAATGCAAATAAATTCTTTTTGTTTTCTTATGAAAGCTCCACTGAATTGTTTACTGTTGTAAGCGTGCGTGTGTGGAGTATTCACCAACCCATTAGCTTTCACAGCTTGTGCATACGTCTGCATGCGTGTGCAAATTACGGCCCAACGCCAGTGGTGAATTAAAAGTTGGTAGCGAAGTCTTCTTACGAATGGGTGCTGATTGTTGATAATGACTGTTCTCTATTCAGATCACTTGACATGATGATACCAAAGCATATTCTATAACATATTGTACATATACATATAATATTATTATTGCTGTAACCTACTATTTAAATACTTATATAATTGAATAGTTGTTGTTTTGAGTCATATTCTTTTTCGTGTGTGCTATTTGGACGTGATTGATAATTGCCATAAATGGGTATTTGTATGTACAAATTAAATTATACTAGGAAAAATTATAAAACGCAATGCTTGAAAACATACATATCAATAGGTAGCAAATAGATCTCACAAATGTTAAATATGTCGTTCTCGATCTTGCATTTTGTTATCAATAAGAATATGTTTAGCGTGCTTACCAAATTACTGTACTTACGTGTTTAATATTTACCCACTTTCGTTTACCTGACAAAATTACTACACCTCCAGAAATATTAAAAATGAAATAAAAATACACAGTATTTGAACATAAATTTATTTAATTCGTTATTGTCTCACTTAATCTAAAGCTTGTGGTCAGCGGCTATGAGTAGTATTGTGCGTTCATTAGTAGTTGGAAAACTAGATTTCTCTTGTAACTTCTCTTAATTTTGATAAAAATACATTTGCGTGTTTTTCCTCAAAAATCAATGCAGGACGAAAGCGAATAGCTACTTCTCCACATCCACCAGATTGAATTCCTTTAATTTTTAATTTACTTAAAACTTTATCACGAATCGTTGCATTCTCGCAATTAATTGCCAAGAATGTTCCACGACCTCTTGTGGAATTGAATATGTGTGGAAACTCTTTTTCAATTTCCAAAAGTCCAGATTTTAATGTTGACCCGGCTTTGTTGACTCTTGACAGGAGATTTTCTTCATTAATAACCTTAAGAATCTCCTCAAGCAGTAGTACTTTTGATGGGTCGCCCATCCAAGTATTGAAAATTCTATATGGCTCAATAGGAGTAAATTCATCCTTGTGAAAATAACCACCTATTTGCATTTTTTTACTAAATGTGACAATATCAGGAGGTGATTCCAAAAGGAAATGTTCATGACACCACATTTTCCCAGTTGGGCCACCACCTGTCTGAACTTCGTCTATTAACAATGCGCTGCCGTATTTTTTGCAAATGATTTGTAATTTTTGGAAGAATTCTGGTGAAGCTTCATTGTCTCCACCTTCACTTTGAATTGGTTCAATTATGACACCAGCTACAGGATTTCCTTTCTTACTGTATTTTAAAATACAGTCTTCGACTTCAGCAAGACAACGTTCATCTTCTAATCTATTTTCTCGTTCGTTTTCAATTAATGGGTATAGATATTTCGGAAAGGATGAAATGGGCCAGTCAAATGATGGAACATCGATCTTATGGATATATTTGGAGTGTGTTGTTGAAAGAACGCCCAGAGTTCTCCCGTGAAAAGCTCCTTTAAATGACAATATGCTCAATTTCGGTGCCCCTGGAGGCATATTTATCATACATGACTCCATTTCATTTTTTGTAAATTTAACATCAATGCCTCTTTGTTTTCTGCAGTACCTATAAAGAGAAGATCATTTAAGATAATCTGGTTGTCTTCAATTAAGGATAAAGGATTATACTCATATCGCAACAGTGTCAAAATTCGACTTTGACATTTTTAGTAGGATATACTTAAATAAAAATACAGCCGTATGCCAGAGCACAAGGTTCTAGGAGGAGCTACTCTCTACTAATAGGGATGCTTACCTTGGGATCTTAATTTAATACTTCTCCTAAAGCGGTGACGAACTTAAGCCCCATTCATATGAGGTCGCTACGAACTGCGAACTTCGCAAACTATGAAAGTTCGTTCATGTAGAGTTGTATCATTGGCAGATGACTACGGGTGCAAACTTCAGTTACAATCTTTTTGCATACCCAGAAATGTAACTTTTTGCTTAGATTTGCTGGAAAATTGTTGTTTCCGAAAGTTCGTGTTCGCAGCTCGCCGCTTATATGAACTCTCCCTTAGACAGCATTTTCAAGCGAAAAACACCCGTAATTGATATTCGAATGCATCTCAGCCGATGATATTTTACGTACAGTATGTTTTAATAAGAGAATAAGAGAATTGACATGTATCCGATTAGCTTTTCAAAGAACATATTGTGCGTAAAATAGTGGAAACCCTACTCCAGTACGTCGCCGCCTGAGACGTAATCGATAAGAATTTCTGCGTGTTTTTTCTTGAAAATGCTAACTCAATTCGACAATACGACTTAGAGGTCGTATTGAGTAAGCATTTCAATATACGAATTCCGGGTGCAATTTCTTACTCACTCATTAATTTTAAATTTTGGCCATTAGACTGACTAATTGTGCAAATGATTAACATATTTGTGTAGTTAATTTTTTGTAGCCATTTTATTATGGTGTATGTATATTGTTATGCAATCAGTAAGATAACAGTAAAGCCCACCAGACATTAGGTAAGCGAAATTGATGTAAGACATATTTTTCATTATCGTTCCCACATTGATCAGCATAATGCATAAATTAAGGTAGCGATAGGAAATTGATTTGAGTTGTAAGTGACAGGTGAACGTCGTATTTTTGTACTACAGTGTAATCATATCATTAATAAATATCTTAATAAGTAATTTTAATTAAGTAAATAGTTGAAGTTCCACTCAATCAGGACGATGACAGACGCGAATACCGTCCCCCAGACTTAGACGAGGTCAACGTAGCAATATCAAGACTGAAGTCTAACAAAGCTGCTGGAGCGGACGGTTTGCCCGCTGAAATATTTAAGGCAGATGGAGATGATCCGGTAGGGCGCATGCACCAGCTCATCTGCAAGATATGGTCTGAGGAAAGCATGCCCGACGAGTGGAATCTCAGATCGAAGATCCTGGAAAAGACCCAAGTAATGCAAATCGACACTCACCATCTGTTCGTCGATTTCAAGGCCGCATATGACAGCGTGCATTCCTGCCAAACTCGTCAGGCTGTGCAGGATGACGATGGAGAACTCTCGCTGCTCCATCAAGGTCGGTAACGAACTCACCGAGACCTTCAATGTCAAAAAAGGTTTTAGACAAGGCGACGCGCTGTCATGTGATTTCTTTAACATCGTCCTGGAGAAGATCGTGCGAAACTCACACGCCAACACTAGAGGCACGATATTCCAGAAGTCCGTGCAATTGTTAGCATACGCCGATGATATTGACGTGACTGGCAGAACTCAACGAGCCGTCAGTGAGGCTCTTGCTAACATTGAGACGGAAGCGGCTAAAATGGGTCTGGCGGTGAATGAGGGCAAAACGAAGTATATGCTGTTCTCAAAAAAGGACATACAACATTGACGTCTTGGACAGAGCGTCACAATGGGCAGCTATAACTTCGAGGTAGTCAAGGACTTCACTTACCTCGGCTCCGGAGTAAATTGTACAAATAACATCAGTACCGAGATCAAGCGTAGGATAACTCTTGCCAACCGCTGTTTCTTCGGGCTCAAGAGGCAATTGCGTAATAGAGCCCTCTCTCGAAGAACCAAGTTGACTCTATATAAGACCCTGATCATCCCAGTTCTGCTATACGGCGCGGAGGCATGGACAATCTCGAAAGTTAATGAAGAAGTCCTTGGTCTCTTTGAGAGAAAAGTTCTACGCAGGATCTTTGGTCCTGTTTGTGTTGACGGGTTCTGGACGAGAAGATTCAATCACGAACTGTACGGGCTGTACAGCGACATGAGCCTAGTTAGGCGTCTACGGATCCAACGCCTACGGTGGCTAGGTCATGTAGAGAGTATGGACACCACAGCTCCGGCCCGAAGAATCTTCGAATCCGAACCTGTCGGGCAACGCAACAGAGGACGCCCGCGTTTAAGGTGGCGCACCCAAGTGGAGAAGAACCTCAACCAGGTTGGTGTGCGAAACTGGAGACAGCTAGCCAGGGATCGCGCTAGTTGGAGAGGCATGTTGGTTGAGGCCCAGGCCCACCCCGGACTGTAGCGCCACACAAAAAAGAATGGTTGAAGTTCTTAGTATTGGAAAATCGTCGTGGCCATTGTTCGTTGTATAGGAGTTATAATTGTCGTGCGTTATTGGGCATTCGCTATTCTAATTGTCGTGCGTTATTGGACATTCACTATTCCGATAATTCATCGTGTGCATCTGGTTAATCATCTACAAATATTCCTTCCATCTCCGACGGTAACACCAGTAGTCAAGGATCCGCTTTTTTATTGTGCGTTCCTGACCTTCAGGCATGACAATATATAAACATCCATATTTGTATATTTCTTGTAGAATGCATTTAGAGCATCTGTGTTTAAGCTTCAGTTTCATGATTTGTTCGGTTTCACAGTTTCGGTAAGGCCTTGAACTAAGTTAAATTTTTTGTTTAATACGATGTTTCCACCAGATTGTAATTGCTCGGTCTTAAAACCTTAATAATCCGTCCCACCAAGTTAAAGTGATTTCAAATTAACTATACATGTCAATACATACTTATACATTTCGAAATCTCGAAAATATAAGTTATGTCATTAGGGTCAATGTTTGTACTTTTAAGTCATTGCACTTCCTAAACCCAATCTAATTCCAATGTTCTTTCGCACCGCGAGCTTTTCCTGTACGTACACCCCAAATGCAACAAAGTCCATAACACACATTCAATACTCTCCCAGTACCTCAATACAGCACACTCACCTCACACAACGCACTCATTTTGCACGTATCCCAATATCAGCACTTCCTGCACTTCCTCCATGCCCGAGCACAATAGTTCGTAAGCATTTTGTTATTGTTAAGGTAGGTTTAGTTCAGTTTAAATTGAAAAAATAAAAATTAGTATTTCAGGATCACCATAGATGATGTGACATATTTGTGTAATTGGCGCCCAACGTGCAAAGTCCGTTATACCCATACGGAGAAAAAAAGTGTTGGAAAACAAAAAATACTGAAACAAAGTACTATAGACTTAACAGACAAATTCCGATCGTGAAGTGAAAGCTCAATATCAAATGCATTAAAAAGGAAATTCTGATTGTAAAAGCAAATAAGTGAAAAGTGTTGTGACATTTTTGAGAAACCAACAAGGAATAATGAAGGAAATTTTCATGTAAGTGTGGTGTTCCGCATTATATTGCTTAAATTGTTCTATAAAACAGACATACGAATTTTTTACTAAAGTTTTTTGAAAGAAAATATTTTGTTTACAACATGGACAAAGCCCAATTAAACAGCAGTTGTTACTGCTGTTTTACAAGCAGCAGAACACCGTAACGAAGTATTTAATAGGCAAGTCAGTGAATTGACTAATAGAATAAACGCAATAGAATCTCCCGTAAAGGTGGAAACCTGTAACCATAGTGGCAGGAAAGGTATGTAACAAATCGCTTGATTTAGTAAAGTCCCTGACTGGATTTGACGGAAACCAAACCCGGTATGCTTCTTGAAGACAAGCTGCTTTTGCCGCGTACAAATTTGTCGAGGCTCACTATGGAAGTTCTAGGCACTACCAAGCGGTAGCCATTATTCGAAACAAGATTATCGGTTCTGCGGATATTCTGTTGTCTTCGTCCACTACTGTCCTGAACTTTAGAGCTATAATTGCTCGCCTTGATTTCACTTACGCTGATAAACTCCCCGTCTGTCTAAGTGAGCACGAAATGTCAACTCTACGACAAAGTCAAATGACAATTAATCTGTTCTATGAGGTAGTACAGCAAAAACTTAATCTTCTTATTAATAAGACTATAATACAACATGAGGGCAACATTAATCTTATAAATTCAATCAGCCAAAAGTATAGGCAAGATTCGCTCAAGGTTTTTATTTCTGGTTTAAAGAGACCAATATGTGACATACTATTTTCGTCAAAGACTGGTGATATGCCCAGTGCGCTCGCACTCGCTAAAGAGCTGGAGGCAAATCGGGCACGTTATGCTTTTGCTAATGATTTACCCAGTCCGACTCTCTCTAATTCCCCTCATTATAAACATGAGGGCGTGATGCTTTCCACCATGTGCCAACTCCTATGGAAGTTCATCCTTCCTCCTCTCCCTATAGGCTTAATACGACAAATTCAGGGAGAACAAATAGAACTGGTATGTCTAATGTTCGTTCGACGTTCCCTACGGCGAACTATCGAAATATCCAACCTGTGCAAAATTCCCAACAAAGAAACAATAGACCGGAATCTCAAGGCTTAACACAGAAAAGACAACGCGAATCTGATCGACAACCTGTCCCCAAATTACAGAGAATTAATAATTTTAACCGCCCATATCCTCTGATAACCATCTCCATGAAGGTCGATTCTATGACGAAGAGAAAGATCAATTGGCGTACGATTTTTTATCAGATGAGGTGAATTTTTTAGGGGTAAATCCTTCCTGTCATATGTAAGTCGTACACTAAGAGCAGGAGATAAAATTATTGATAGATACCGGTGCGAAAAAAAATTATTTTGAACCTGAACCTTTTGTGAAAGTACATATCCAAGGGCATGTGAGGATGCGTCGGTGGTCAAATCAAATGGTTTTTTTATAGTCAGGATACAAGAGAAGCACATCCTCGCACCTATGGCTTCGTTATTATTTTTATATTCTTATTTTTGTCGCTCTGAGCTGGTATCGAACCCACGACGTCGAGGTTGGGGTCGACGCACATACCCACAACGCCAGGGGCCACCCCTTATTAGATTCTTTAAATCCCAAAAACTCCACCTCCGTTTTAAAAAAACTTTAGAGAGACACGCGCATGTTGGTTTGGTAAAGTTTATGTAGGATGCGGCTTATGTGCCTAAGATGATCTTCTTTTGTTTTTGAAAATATAATAATATCGTCAATGTAGATTTGACAGATATTTCCAATTTCCTCTTTTAAAACATCGTCTATGGCTCGTTTAAAAATGCGGGGTGCATTTTGTAGACCGAAAGAAAGTCTGCAAAACTCGTACTTTCCCTTATTTATAGGGAATGCGGTCTTTTCTCTATCCCGTTCAGATAATATAAATTGATAAAATGCAGATTTTAAGTATAACGCCGTGAAAAAGTACGATTGTCCCAAATTTAAAAGAATTATTGTTATATTGGGAATCGGGTACTTGTCGCTTATGGTTTTTTCATTCAGCTTCCTGAAACCTATAACAAGACGCATTTTTCGTTTTTCGGAACCGTCAATTCCTTTTTTGTCAACCACCTAAATTGGGTTATTAAAGGGCGACCGTGAAGGTCTATATAATCTATAATACCACCCTGAAGGAGATTAGAAATTTCGTACTTAACAGACTAGCTGCCATTGGATGGGGATAAGCTTTGGAATATACGGGTTCATCATCTCTTGTTCTAACAGTTGCAACAATGTTAGTGTTGAACGTTATACATACGATACATTTGGATCGGCAAAAACTTTCATATGGCGGTTCATCATTGATGAAAACTGTTCTTGTATTTCAACAGGTATGGTCTTATTATCATAGACAATATGATTCACATCCTCACAGTAGAAATATAATAATTTCTCTTCTCCGTAGTGGTATGATAACGTTCCTTTGCCGAGATCACGGTGAGCCTTAATTTCTTGCAAAAGATCGAATCCGATAATACCATCGAACCACCACGTAGCACGAAAAAAGGAGTATTTCTATTGAAAATGTTCATTTTGCATTTATATGCAACTTTATTTGTGTCATTTGTGTGATCTGACAAGGAATGTTTTACCTATTGGTGCTTCTCTTGTATCCTGAATATGAAAAACCGTTTGATTTGAACACCGACGCATCCTCAAATGCCCTTGGATCTGTACTTTCACAAAATAACAGGCCCATAACTATGATTTCAAGAACATTATCCAAAACGGAAGAGAGCTACGCCACCAATGAGCGTGCACTGCTAACTATAGTTTGGTCTTCGTAGAAACTCCGAAATAACCTATACGGTGTAAAGAATCTGAATATATTCACAGACCATCAACCATTAACATTCGAGATATCTGGAGAGCTTTCATACAGGAATTTTTTCCCGAATTTTTTGTACAAGCCAGGAAAGGAAAATTACGTTGCAGACGCCCTCTCGAGGCAATACATAAATGAATTGGAAACAGCATCTGATTGTGGAACTGTGCACAGCGAAGAATCAGTGACAAAAACCATTCGAACTGTACAAAACCCATTAAACTGTTTCAGAAACCAGTTAATCATAAATGAAGGTAAAACACGGATAGGATAACCAAAATAATTTTTAGATCTAGGATTAGACGTTCTATTACGTTCAAAATCATAGACGATCTTTTCGAAATTCTTTAGGGGACTATTAATCCCAATGTTGTTAATGTCATACACTGCGAGCTTTCAATTTTAGCGAAAATTCAAGACAGCTTAGTGAAAGAATTTCCATCTGTATTATATTTATATGGATTAAATTTATAACGGATATTTTTACCGTTCAAAGATCAAAGAGAATTCCTAGTAACTGAGCATAAACGAGCTCATCGATCTGTACAGGCAAATATACAACAAGTCCTCAATGACTATTACTTCTTTGAAATTAGGAAGAGGCTCAATGAAATCGTTTCAAGTTGTAAGGTATGCAGTGCGGCAAAATATTAAAGGCATCCATTAAAATACCATAAAATACCATCTTACCCCGGTGAAATCCTCCATATAGACATTTATTCAACGTACAAACTACAATTTTAGCTTGCACGGATAAATTAAATAAACAAATTTTCGACGTAAAAGCACCCCTTTTGATTATTATCAATATATATAAGAATACAAAAACAATAGTAAGTGATGAAGAAAGATCCTAAAGCAAGTTCGAATATTTAAGCCTGGTGATAACAAGCGAATAGGAAGTAAGTAGTGATGGGAACTATCGAATAAAAACTATCTAGTTATTCGATAGTTGCAAACTATTCATTTATTCGATAGTCTGAAAACATTCATTCATCAAATTGAATCAAAAAAATATTCAATAGTTTTTACTTTTTTTACTTTTACACACGCTAATTTTGACAGCAAGTTTCACCTTTCTGCCTAAAATATGGGAATGCTTGCTGTCAATTTTAGTTCGTGTAAAAGGGGCCTTGTATGGCTGGTTGGACTGAGTCAAATGGTCGGCATGGCAGCTTCTCTGAGAGAGAATTTTGTGTATGCATACACACATTGCCAAAATATTTGCATGACAGATTGTTCTATGGTTAGGTTTGAGCCGATAGTTCGACTCAGTTAAGAGACGAGTTCAAATTCGTTCATTTGTATGATGGAAAAATGTTCAAATGGTTTTAGTTGAATGAATGGTTTTTTCGTTCGCTTGGACTTTGGACTATCGAGTCGAATGAATTGTTTTAGTTGAATGAATGGTTTTTTCGTTCGTTTGGACTTTGGACTATCGGCTGCTATGAACGATTCGTTCAGTTGTATGATGGAAAAATGTTCAAATGGTTTTAGTTGAATGAATGGATTTTTCGTTCGCTTGGACTTTGGACTATCGAGTCGAATGAATGGTTTTAGTTGAATGAATGGTTTTTTCGTTCGTTTGGACTTTGGACTATCGGGGCCTATGAACGATTCGTTCAATTGTATGATGCAAAAATGTTTGAATGGATTTAGTTGTATGAAGAAGATATCGCCTGGAGGGAGAAAAATTGAATCAAATAATCCTCCTTAACAGCAATTCTGGCTTATAGACGATGGAAGAATAGCCACACACCGGAATGAGGGATGTAATTAGTTAGTAAGTCAGTACTATGTAATGAACTTCGAATTTTATGAATGGAATGAATTAAGTACAAATGATGTATTTATGTATGCATTAAATAAAATAAGAATGGTATTTGATTTTGTAGTTCGTTGTGAGAGGCAAAGGGAACTCACATGAAAAAAGCACCCTTAGGGTAAGAGACGGGGAAGACGGTTTTGATTTATTTTTTGTGATAATTATATATATCGAGGATTAGGCCTCCTAAGGAAAGAAAGAAAAAAACGGGAGCCCCCTCCCCAATCTTCAAAATCAGTCGGTGAATGAATGAATGAATAAAATCATTCGATAGTTCAAATTATTCAGTTACTAACTATCGATACTGCAATTCATTCGATAGTTCCCATCACTAGAAATAAGTTTTCAAAACTTTTTGTCGAAAAAGTAGTGCAGAAAGATTTAGGAACTGTGGTTCTGATAGACAATAGAGAAGTACATAAAGATAATATAAAATAATTCTTTTTCCTCCTACAATTAATCTAAGTGCATTCTGCGTACTATTACAGGAAATAACTAATCAAATTTTTGGATATTTTATAAAAAGAATAGTTAATCGTTATTTGACATTATTTTTAGTCTAGAGTTATTAAAAATTTCACTTGTGCTAACATTGGTGAAGTGTTCAGTTCTAATTATGGATTCTATTTCTTTGTTATCAAATATTATGGGATTTACAAAACTTTCTTTGCCCAACAGCTCTTGGACTGCACTCAGGCTCGTTTTATACCTATTATGATGGAAAAGTGGGCATTTACGACGACTTTGGCTATCTCACGCACTGTGCCAATCTAACAGAGTACGAACTTCTGGCTTACCATTGGCATGCACGGAGCATTAACTTTTTAGGAACGGCTTTGAAGTATATTGCTAGTAATCCTATCTTTAATGATTTTAACGACGTGAAAATTAGGTAGGAGGCCCTTATCGAAGTGAACGAGCGGTAAATTCTGATAAACACGGAGTTGAAGATTTTACCAACTAACCAGTAAATGAACTTGTAGGCAATATCAAAAGAAATTAAAACTGAAAAATTATTCGGAATAATTTCAATTAGGGATAAGGCTATCATAACTGACTTAGATAACATAATTTATTCTATTATGTTGGGCAAAGAAAGTTTTGTAAATCCCATAATATTTGATAACAAAGAAATAGAATCCATAATTAGAACTGAACACTTCACCAATGTTAGCACAAGTGAAATTTTTAATAACTCTAGACTAAAAATAATGTCAAATAACGATTAACTATTCTTTTTATAAAATATCCAAAAATTTGATTAGTTATTTCCTGTAATACAGGTAGATTGAATAATAGTTCTAGAAACAAATGATGTTGCGGAATGCGAAAACACTTATATGCCCCTAAAGAATTGTAAACAACCAATGTTCTTATCGTTTTGTGAATTAAACTCCAATAAGACATGATTGCAGCAACTACTGAACAACAATACTGCCTTAATGTTCTTAATCCAATTAATGTTCTTGAAGATGGACTTGTAATCATCAATGACCAATTCGCAAAAATTCAGGAAGGGAACAACGGACCAATTACTGTGAATGGAACTTACTTCTAAGTATTCGGAGAGAAAACAACCATCAACGATAAGGCTTAAGAGAAAATACCTCATTCAAACCCTGAGCCTCCTAGGGCACAAATGATTAATATTTCAGAACACCTCATAACGCTATATTTACCCTACCTCAACGAGGTTCATCTAGGGAATATGGTTCACATCGCCACCATAAAACAAGAAGAACTCAAAGCACAAAAAATACAGTGGCTTGTTTTATTTGCCCTTGTAATTGGCATTATTTTCATAGGATTGTTAACATCAAAGCTACGAAAGAAGTTCAAGGGAACAAATGTGACAACAATAAAACTGTCGTTAATGCTGTTAATGTCATGGAAGTTAATAAAGAGGCGTTGGTACACAACATCCTCAAGGACTTGCACAAAGCTGACGACAGTTTAGTTCAAAGGGGGAGTAGTTATAAGACATTAGTGTCAACGTTTGTACTTTTAAGTCATTGCACTTCCTAGACCTAATCCAATTCCAATGTTCTTTTGCACCGCAAGCATTTCCTGTACGTTCACCGCACACACAATACAGTAGATACCACACATCCAACACTCTCAAAGTACCTCAATACAGTACACTCACCTCTCACAACGCACTCATATTTCACGTATCCAAATATATGCACTTCCTCCATGCCGAGCACAATAGTTCGTAAGCATTTTGTTATTGTTAAGGTAGGTTAGGTTTAGTTTGAATTGAAAAAATACAAATTAGTCTTTCAAGATCACCATAGGTGATATGACATATTTGTTTAATTTATATTGAGAAATCGTGTAGATTTGGGAATTCTCTAAAACATGGTATAAGTTAATTAATAGAACACACACCATTTTCCTATAAAATCTTGCGCAATGGATTCCAATACAGGAGATCCTCGATACAAGAGTTCAAAACGTATGCACTAAAAACAATATAAAATTACAAATTAAAGCAAATATCTTCAAAGCCCTTACAAAGGTGCGTGTATTTAGTCTAATAGTGCACAAATGCACACACCAATTGTAAAGTGTTGTTCGGAGTTACAGATGAACTTAAGTTTCACTGTAAAACTGGGCATTAATAAATTACTTACCATAAGAATATATTTTTGAACGCATTTTCATTGGAACAGGAGCCGCACATCATTGTTGTAAGGTTATTTAGCCCTTTTGGTGAAACTGGCAACAAAACTGACCTCAACTTTTCTGGCCAGTCCTTTCCGGGAAATACTCCTAAAGCTGGTCTATTAACTAAGGCTAAAAACATAAATGTATCTTATGTTGCTGCGTTTTTCATTACCATAATACAGACTTTTTAAGTTGTGATCATTCTTAAATACATTTAGCAGTCTAGGGTGGTTGTAACCCAAAGGTACAGATGATATCTGGGTATAAACATCCAGTAATACATTATCGTCGACGTCAACTATGTAATTACCAATCGATTTGTCATAATTAACAAAGAATTGTACAGCTCCCGTATTCTAAAAGTAAGCAAACATACAATAATTTACAAATAAAAGCATACAAGTGAAGAACTTTGTGTGTTATTAAATCTGGATTTTTACCTTATTCACACATGTATAAATTGTTTAGTATGAACATAGATATCTATTCGTGTAACGCATGCTTTTATTTCCTCACGAGAGAGAACTTCGAAAGTTGTATTCGGACTCCAAGTCCCAAACTCTCTTGGCATATATAACAATTTTATTGACAGATATTGACCTTAGACATCCAGCACGGAAATCGACACAAGCACTGAAGAGAAATTATTTATAAAGCAACTGATTACTCGCTTGCCTATAAAACACCGCTATCGAAAAACCAAGCTTTATATAACTAGTGATGGGAACTATCGAATAAAAACTATCTAGTTATTCGATAGTTGCAAACTATTCATTTATTTTATAGTCGAAAATCATTAATTAATCCAATTGAATGAAACAAATATTTTACTTGGGCTGCTTTTACATACGCTAATTTTGACAGCAAGTTTAATCTCCCTTGCCATAAATACGAAAAAGCTTGTATGGCTGGTTGGACAGAGTCAAATGGTTGGCATGGCAGCTTCTCTGAGCGAGAATTTGTATGTATTAAGCTCTGAGAGCTCTAAGATGGGACATGGGCTTATGTACACAGGGCAAAGTTGCTGCCTGCACCCAACCTGGTAGGATGCCAGCGCGATCCCTGCTTGTCCATAAGTCAAGTTGACATACAGCCTCCTCGTGGCGCCCCTGGATAGTCATCACAACAACCGTTGCGTAGTAAACTAAAGTATGCAGCGATCCCCCTCTGCCCGAGGGTCAAATAATGGGTCTGGCCTACCAGTTGTAGGTAGTGCGTGAGGTTAACTCCCTCACCACATAAAAACCAACGGCTACGAACCGACAACAGGCATCGGATATGGATGGATTCAAAGTTGACGACCCCAGCAAACGATCAAAGGACAATGATTTTCGGTTCTGCACGTGGAATGTAAGGTGTCTGAACAGACCACGTGCAGCCGATGAACTCGCGGAGGCCCTGGACTGCTACAAAGCAGATGTCACCGCCATCCAGGAGATGCGATGGGATGGGCCAGGCAAAAGGAAGATGAGAAACTGCGACATCTACTACGGTGATTGCTACAAAGAGGGAAGGCAGCGTTTATTTGGATGCGGATTCGTTGTTCGAGGCAGACTTAGGCAAAAAGTCTTAAGCTTTGATTATATCAGCGAGCGCCTCATAACAATCCGCATCAAGGCTAAATTCGGGAACATCAGCCTGATTTGCGCACACGCCCCGACGGAGGAGAAGGATGACGATAGCAAGGATGACTTCTATGATCTCCTAGAAAGAACATACGATCGATGCCCCAGCTATGACACCAAGATCGTTCTAGGAGATTTCAACACACAGCTGGGCAAGGAAGAAAACTTTGCAAGAGTCATCGGAAAACACAGCCTACGCGACAACACATCCGAAAACGGACTCAGGCTGGTCCATTTCACCTCGGGGCGTAACCTCTCTGTGATGAGCACGCGGTTCCCACACCTAAACATCCATAACGGGACCTGGCGGTCTCCTAATCAATCAGCCGTCAACCAGATTGATCACGTTGCGATCGACGTCAGACACTCCTCCAATATTCTCGATGTCCGAACGTTCCGAGGAGCCAACATCGACTCGGACCATTTCCTTGTTGTAGCCAAGGTAAGGATGAGAATATCGAGAGAAGTACGGAGTCGAGAAAGAAAAATTCGGTTTGACGTCGGAAAGCTACAATCGCTAGGAACTATGCCGACCGAGTCTCCCTGAAACTCTCTGAAAGTTCGACGCTGCCTGCACATTCAATAAAAGAAGAATGGAAACGTTGTCAAAAAGCCATCAAAGAAGCTGCCACTGATGTGCTGGGTTTCACGATACCACCCAGAAGGAACGAATGGTTTGACAACGAGTGTAGGCAGGTACACGCAGCCAAGCAGGAGACCTACAAGGCAACGCTGCATCGAACAACGAGAGCTGTTCGTGACCTCTACGCACAGAAGAGAAGGGAAGAGCACCGGCTTCTCAGAAAGAAAAATAAAGAGCATGAGAAGCGCGCGATCGTTGAAGTGGAGAGGTGGTACGGCAGAAATAATGTCAAAAAGTTGTACCAAAAGGTAAAACAAGTATCCGGAAGATATAGACCTCGGACCGAAGCCTGCAGGGATGAAAATAGACAACTAGTAGTAGAATCGTAGTCGATGCTGGGAATTTGGAAAAATCATTTCTGTAGACTGTTAAACGGCGATGACGACACCAATTCCGCTGTAAGGCAGAATGTTTCACTCAATTTGGACGATGATGAACACGAATTTCGTCCCCCCGACTTGGACGAAGTCAAGATAGCGATATCTAGACTGAAGTCGAAAAAAGCTGCTGGAGCGGATGGATTGTCCGCGGAACTGTTTAAGGCAGCTGGAGATGACATGGTTGGGCGCTTAACATCGCGTACAAAATACTCTCTGCCGTTTTGTGTGAACGCCTGAAACCCTGTGTCAACAACCTGATGGTCCTTATCAGTGCGGTTTCAGGCCAGGAAAGTCCACAATAGACCAAATATTTACACTTCGGCAGATCCTGGAAAAAACTCAAGAGATACAGATCGACACCCACCACCTATTTGTCGTTTCAAGGCCGCATATGACAGCGTGCATAGAGACGAGCTATACAACGCCATGTCTAGTTTTGACATTCATGCCAAACTCGTCAAGTTGTGCAGGATGACGATGGAGAACTCTCGCTGCTCCATCAAGGTCGGTAACGAACTCACCGAGACCTTCAATGTCAAAAAAGGTTTTAGGCAAGGCGACACGCTGTCATGTCACTTCTTTAACATCATGCTTGAAAAGATCGTGCGAAACTCAAACGTAAACACCCGAGGCTCCATCTTCCAAAAGTGCGTGTAACTGCTTGCTTACACGGACGACATTGACGTGATTGGACGAACACAGCGAGCCGTCAATGAGGCGTTTGCTGGCATTGAAGCGGAAGCCGCTAAGTTGGGTCTAGCGATAAACCAGGGCAAAACAAAGTACATGTTGTCATCACGGAAGGTCACACAACATCGACGTCTCGGACAGAGCGTCATATTGGGCAGCAGAAACTTTGAGGTAGTCAAGGACTTCGTCGACCTAGGCTCCGGAGTAAAGCTCTTGGTTGTTTTGAGAGAAAAGTTCTGCGTACGATCTTTGGTCCTGTTTGCGTTGATGGCGTTTGTAGGAGAAGGTTCAACCACGAACTATACGGGCTGTACAGCGGCATGCACCTAGTAAAGCGTCTTCAGATCCAACGCTTAAGATGGCTAGGTCATGTAGAACGGATGGACACCACAGCTCCGGCCCGAAGAGTCTTCGACACCGAGCCATTGGGACAGCGCAACAGAGGACATCCTCGCACTAGATGGCGCACACAAGTGGAAAAGGACCTCAACCAACTTGGTGTGCGCAACTGGAGGCAGCTTTCGAAAGATCGTGCTGGCTGGAGAGGCACGTTGGTTGAGGCCCAGGTCCACCCCGGACTGTAGCGCCAATGCATACACATATGCATACACACATTGTCAAAATATTTGTATGACAGAATGTTCACGTATATGGTTTGGTTCGAGTCGATACTTCGACTCAGTTGGTAAATGAGTTCGAATGGTTCTAATTGAATGAATGTTTTTTTTTTTCATTCGTTTGGACTTTGGATTAACTAGTCCAATAAATGATTTTTTCATTCGCTTGTACTTTGACTATCGAGTCCAATGAATGTTGGTAGTTGCAAAAAAATGTTTTTTCATTCATTTGGACTTTGGACTATCGAGTCCAATGAATGATCTTTTCATTCGTTTGGAACTTGGACTATCGAGTCCCATGAATGGTTTTAGTTGAATGAATGTTTTTTTACTCGTTTGGACTTAGGTCTATCGAGTCCAATGAAGGATTGGTTCACTTGTATGACGAAACAAGTTTTTTTAGGTTTTTTAATTTCTTTATTTGTGATATTTATGTACCGAGAACTAGAATTCCTTGAAAAAAATGCTTTGTGCCTTCTAATTCAAAAACACAAAAATGGGTGATGTGGAAACGGAGCAGCTTGTTACAACAGATGGTGAACCATGTACGGTAGACAAATACGAAACATTGATGCTGACTTGATTCTTTTAATTATTCAGAGACATTTTCCAGAGATATGGAAAATAAAAAGCATACAGTTACAAACTTAAATAAATTCATGAAGGATTAAGTTTTTTTGATGGACAATATTCCAGGCCGAGCGAGCGCTGCCATACTTTTAACCACGTCAAACTTTCTGTCAGAACTGAAGTCTGTTAAACATTTTTTTGTATGTGAACTCAGTGTTCACGGCATTTTGTTCACAATATTGATAAATCTTATAAGAGCGAGAGAGGCAAATTTTGGCCATAAGAAATGTGCAGCACAACGTATGAAGTTCTTCAACTTTTAGGCTTTTATTATATACCGGTATGAAGCGTCAAGATATTTTTTTTTTTTTTTTGTTTGCTTTGACATCTGTGAAAAATATTTAGTATACATCAAGTCATTGAACAGACAAAATCAAATTTTTTCATCGTCTTAAAAATGTTGAATTTTCTACCAGAAGGTGATGATTTGCGGAAAGCATTAATTTTTTGTTTTCATTTGAAGAAAAGTGCTGCAGAGTCGCATCGAATGCCTGTCGAGGCACATGGTGATCATGTTCTATCAGAAGCAACATGCAAAAGATGGTTTCAACGGTTCAGAAATAATGATTTTGATGTGAGAAATGAAGAACCTGGAAGACCACCAAAAAAGTTTAAAGACGCCGAATTGCAAACGATATTGGATGGATATGACACTTTGAGTCAAAAGCAAATGGCAGCAATGGTCAATGTTGCACAACAAACAATTTCTGACCGTTTAAAAGCTATGGGAAAGATCCAAATGTGTAGAAAATGGGTGCCACATGAATTGAATGAAAGACAGATGGAAAACCGAAAAAGAACTTGTGAAATTTTGCTTCTAAGACACGTAAGAAAATCGGTTTTGCATCGGATTGTAACTGGCGATGAAAAATGGATTTATTTTAAGAATTCTAAACGGAAAAAATCATGGGTAATTCCGGGACAACCATCAACATCGACTGCAAAACCAGATCGATTCGGCAAGAAGACAATGCTGTGTGTTTGGTGGGACCAGGAAGGTGTGGTGTACCACGAGTTCCTAAAACCTGGTGAAACCGTTAATGCTGATCGCTACCGACAACAAATGATCAATTTGAACCATGCATTGATCGAGAAATGACCAGAATTGGCCAGAAGACATGGCAAGGTAATTTTGCTCCATGACAATGTACCTGCACATAAAGCAAAGCCGGTTCAGGGTACAATCAAAACACTTGGCTGGGAGCAGCTACCCCCCGCCGTATTCACCAGACTTGGCTCCTTCCGACTACCATTTGTTTTCATCGATGGGACACGCATTAGCTGAGCAGCACTTCGATTCCTACGAAGAAGTCGAATTCAAAGTATTGCATATCTGAAGCTATTACTTCTTTTTAATGACAACTTTTTACAATAACAGTAGCTTTCCAACGCATGTGCCAATGGAAAACAAGTCACGTCATCTCTTAGCAAACCGCATTAAGTTATAGACCTAATATGTACTGCCAAGCGCCAAATTATTGGCGAACTGACTTCGATAGTCAGCGCCCTCTGTTCACATTTTCTATAAGCTACGTTCTTAGGCAAAATTCTGACAGCACATACGCGGTCGCAAAATTGTACTGAAAATTCAAATTTGTACTGAAATATCAAATTATCAATTTCGGGTATTATTGTTGGTGAAATATCAGGAAAAAGTATGCCAGTTTTGTAATAAGTGGTTGTCAAGTTCGCAGAAGTGATAATTTACACGGAATCGCTCAATGAAAAATGTCTTTGTGCTCTTCTAAATTGGTACAATATATGCATATATAGTATATATGTATGAATGTGTAAATTTAACACTGAATTTGCCTTTGCTGATCTAGTTTCAATCAATTTATTTAACAAATAAAATTGTTTACAATTATATTGATTTTTTTTATTGAACACCAATCATTGCGTGTTTGGACTGTAGTGTTCTGCAACAACTATAAACTCTTGACAATTTCTTAATACAAAATGTGGGTACTTATACTCGACTTTTAAACATTATTTGAAGTAAAATATTTTATTTTCTATTAAATTTCACTATTTTAAATCACCACCATATACCGAGATTTCAATGTAAATTCCTCTCTCATCAATCTGTCAGAATTTTGCCTAAGAATGTTAGTACCAAAATATTCATACGGAGTCATATGTCGACAATTAAAAACCTCCGAATTACAACATTACTTCAGTAATTTCTACAGAATAACATGCTTTACATGTTTTCTGTATCCTATTCCCATTTTTGCTTCGCTCTGCTAAGGGTACAACTAAGGTTAGATGACAATGCCTTTATTCAGCTCAATTTTTCTTTCTGTGTACGGCACGTCCGGTCTCTGGCAATCGTTTTATCGACTTTACTAGAATGACTTATCAAAAATATGCAACCTTAGCTTTCCATATCAAAATAAAAGCACGCATTTGAAAGGTAGAATATTCTGAAAAATAATTCTCAAGGGAATTATGGAATCAATATAAGCAAAGTCCCTTTAAATTAAATTTCTTTCGCAAAGTCGCCTCAGTTTGCCATTCAAACTCAGAAATAACTTTAAACAAATTTTATTCATAATCAGCAAAACGCCAGACTGAGTGAAGAGTAGTGCTAAAAAGTGGTTTACGATATACGGTCTGTGTTACAATTGATTTACGTGTACCCTAAACGTTAAAGCCGGCCCCCTTCAAACGCTTCGTTGCGATGCAGTCTTAATCATTTTCAGGCGAAACATGCATACATATGTAGTTTGATTTTCAAATACAATTTCAGTTTTATAATTTAGAAGCATATTTCTTTGTGTTCCACGCTACATGTATATCTTACATGCCAAGTGATGTGTTTGCATATACATATGTACGTTTGTATATGTATACCTAGATATACCATGCACACAATTTATTAACATTCACACTTGTCCCTGAAGTCAGATGTGAACATATGCACATACATACTTAATTCCCTCAAGAACTGTCAATATTCCGAATATTCGAGTTTATTTCAATTATGGGTTTTATGGTAATTCAAATTTTTAAAAAGCGAACGTAGCAAAAACACGATTTAAAAGGGTTTCTTTTCTTTGTATACATATGTGTATATATTTTTGCGTAATATTTGATGCCGGATATTTATGATTGAGATGTTGTTTATTTAAGAATACATAATATTGAATATATTATTGTGCTGAGAAAGATAACTGATTTCAATTGGAGAAGTATAAATGATTCCGATTCTATGGGGACCACACATAAATTTTCAGTGACAATTTATAAAACATACATACAATTAAAATCGATTGACATATGTAAGAACTTTTTTTTTTAATTTCAGTCCGAACTATCATGTGTTATATAATCGATACAAATCTGTACGATATATCATCTTGTCTGTACGGAGATTTAATGACACTTATTATACTACTAGTAAACACACGTAAGGTACTTCATACATTTGCCAGTATATACATATGGGTATACCAATATTGATTTTTTTTCACCCTTACCTGAATTGAATTTAAATCGCTTAACAACTTTAATGAATTCGGTCCCGGAATACTCTTAGTAACAATTTTAGGTTCCGTGGGTTCGGTACAAGTGGATAATTGGCGCAAATGGAATGAAACTATAAGTTATTTAAAAATATTAATATCCTCAATGTGTTGATATCATACAATATGTAGTTACTTGAACATTTCCGAAAAACACTTTTTGAGTGTCGTATACCGCTTAGAATACCCATTATTTATATTTGGGTATTATATATATATATATATATATTTTTATATTATAAAATTTGTCTCAAACAATACGATTCTCTCTGACTGGGATGGTTCCTTGTTGATTCTTAAATGCTGTATGAGGCAAATTTTAGAACTAGTTAAGTCTCTACCAACGACCGCCGATAGAAGCCATTAAAATACCAATACAGTCAAACACTATCATTTCCTACTTACTTGAGGATATTCATACATTCGTACGTAAGATATATATGTGTATATATTTATATACATACACAATATATATAGAATATAAACAGCCGTGCTAACGATGATATATCATTAGAACCTGCGCAGAAATGATTTATCAGAGACAGTAATGGTACGTATGTATAGGTGAACGAAAATATTGCCAATGTAGTAGCATATCGTCGAATTATAATGACAGGGTGTTATACGTTTTTGTAAACATTTTCATAAAGACGTATATCTTTCTGACCCAGTAGGAATTTCCTTTTCTAGTGTTTTATATTTCATTAATTCAAATACATAGGTGCGTCATAGTCTATTTCTACGAAGCCCTATTCTTACTTATATTTTCTATTCATAATTACAATTTTATAGATAAGTACATATCCCGACGACAAAATTATAGACGATTACAATTAAACACATAGGTATCTTTGATTTTGCAGTGCAACAACAAAAATCAATTCCGGATAAAGATTTCAACGGGCTCATTATCAAACCTTCCGCATGCACCAGTCAATTGCAACATGAAATAATTCTACCTCAACTATCTGAAGAAAAAGATCGTAGCAATCGGTCGCGATTGTATTTTTCCAACCTATGTAAATAAATATCTGGGGCGTCATATACCAATGAATTTTAATTACTTCTTTTGATAAGTTTTATTAATTTTCCGTTGGCAATATTGCGTGCTTAATTTTCCTTTACCAACCCTTATTCTAGCAAATTGTAAAAAACAACGCTTCGAGAAGATTTTATGTATGTACGTACATACACATGTACATACATACAGTGTCCGAAATAAGTATCCATACGCCCTCAGAATTCACGAGTATTTACATATACACAATATCTGGCATGATTTTTTGCTATAACAGGTTATGTTCAAAAATTACAAATACGTACACTCGCCTGTGAACTTGTTTTCCGTATGTGAACTCTCTTTAAATTTGTTGTAGGAATTTTTAAACCAGTAGTTCCAAAGATACACCATAAACTATGGTCAGTAGCTGGAACTGGCGATCTCTAATTTATTGAGATCCTCATGAACGAGGATGTATGTACATTTAAGCATTTTCACAACAAGTTTCAAAGAAAGTCTTGACAAACTGTGTGTTAAAAATTGTTTTCAATTCTTTTACAAAAAACAATGGAAATTACGATGGAGATTGTTTTATAGCTGGCTCATTAAATTGAAAATCTTCTTCAATCACACATTTTTTATTCAGCTATTCTATGTAAAATATCACTTATGAGAACTTGACAAGCACTTATTACAAAACTGACAAAAAGTAATTTCAAAGTTATAGGAGAAGGTGGCAAACAGATTGTAAGCAAGCAAGATACTTAAATTTTCCACAACTTTTCTTTCCTAAGTACAACTCGAGTTTTTCATGCTTTTACATAGGCGGGTGTACGAATTTCACTTTAATCGGTTGTAAAACTATGTAATTTTTTAAAAAGTAACTGTAAATATTCAGCAGAGCAACGAGTCACTAAGAGTCAGCCTGCAAAGGAATGTTTTTGAGTAAAAAACCGACATATATCCCTTTTTGATATCACGTTGCGATGACAACCATGACAACGCCTCTTTAATCGCTTTGGTTTCAGCTTGAAAAACGCTACAGTTAGCAAGAAGCTTCAAAAAGATGGCAATGTTGAGATCTTGGGAATAGACACCCGCACCCACCCCTTCTTCGATCTGTCTGTGAAAATACGCAGAGGATCATCCAACGTCTGCCTATCCGACATCCAGTCCGATCTGGTAGGAATACTGATCGAGAATAACTTCTCGAAGATCGCCTAGTTAGTGTCACCAAGAAAGAAGCTGAATATCTTGAGATTGTTTGAGTGGCCGATATTGAGTTCGGACTACAGTCGCAATGTTTTGGGTCTCAAGGTTGTGCTGGCTGCTATTTGTTTTCCAAATAGTTCCAGTGACTGAAGGTGGAGGAGAATATTCAGTGCGTCTGACGGAGTACTTATCAGTGCTCAGCTGGTGCACAGACAGGCCAGTCTTTGTATTCGATTGAATGCCTTGCAGTTGATAGGTTTGTTCAGTGCTGTCCACCAGACAATCGAGATGAAAATCTAGTCAGTGATACAACCATGTAAGACCCATTTGCATCCAATGTTTTCTTGCAGCTAAAAAGGGCAGAAGAGGCTTTCTTGATCCTATCCAGTTTAGCTTGCTATCAATCGTGATACCCAGAAATTTCGCATTGGCGGTTAGCTGTAATATAGTGCCACACAGCTGTGGGGGATCAAACAGGGGATTTTGTATCTTCTAGTGAAGAGTACAATATCCGTTTTTTGTTGGTTAACGCCGAGTCTGAATTTTTGGGGTCCATGCTTCCAGCTTGTTGAAGGCATTCTGCATTATGTCTCTTAGAGTAGATATTATTTTACAAGATGCTATGGCTTCCAGTATTAACAACAGCTCATTACCGCTACATTCCAAAGAAGGAGAGAGAAAATACCTCTTTGTGGGGTGTCTTTGGATCTTAGCGATTGAATGAAAATATATCGGAAATGCTGATGAATGAAAGCCTCTAAATACTTTCCGATCCCGAGGCTGTTAAGAGCAAATGAACTTGCTTTTGCTGTGAATTGCTTTTTTTGTTGAACGCAGATTCGATGTCGAGAAATGTCACAAGCGTGTATTTTTTAAACTCGAGAGATTTTTCAATGTTGCCTATCATTGAGTGGAGGAATGTCTCTACAGACTTACCCTTATTGTAAGCATTTTATGCAGATAAGAGTCTGTATGCTGGAATAGCTTGCACATAGACCAATATATTGTCTATTTTCTCCAAAGTTTTCAGGAGAAATGAGGAGATACTAATAGATCTGAGGTCCTTCGGATTGGCATAGGAGTATTTTCCAGCTTTGGGACTAAAAAATACTTTGACCCTTTTCCAGGTATATGGAAGCGGAGTATGAAGCGTTGACACGCGATGAGCTGCGGGATGTGCTCAGGGAGTGAGGGTTGTCAACGTCCAGGACCAAGGAGGAGCTAATATTGAGATTAGTAAACCTTCGGACCCAAGGGGGAATCAGATCGTGGCCAGCCAGGCCGGGGAGCAACCAACGACGCCGAAAGGTGCTGCTGACGGCGAGGAACTCCGGCGAATACGCGCAGAACTCCTGCGCCTATGAGAAAGGGTAGCGAAACTTGAGACGACCCAGTCGGTTTCAGCTGCGACAGACAAGCGAGACGTCGACGAATTAGTAATCGCGAGAAACTCGCCAATGGAATCGTGTGTGGAGGGCGGAAGGTTCTGCGTTCGAAATAATTATTCCGTGAAGGACGTCGCGGAGATGATACCGGTGTTTGACCCCAAGGCGTATGCCGGACTGTCTTCCGAAGCGTGGAAGAGAAGGGTCATCGATATCCAGAGGGTGGATGAAAAGGTGGTACTTATGGCCGCGACTACTCGACAGGTGGGAGCGGCTAGCTTGTGGAGCGGCAGTTGGACTGCAGAATCATTGGATGAATTCTTCTCGGTTCTGTGTCGTAACTTCCCGGAGCTGGACGACCAGCTGGACATCCACGATAGACTGGGAGAACGAAGACAACGGCCAGGGGAAGATACGGTAGAGTACGTCTTCGAGTTGAAGATGATCGTACCGCGACGCTCGACTAGAGAGGAGGGCGGAATCAAATACGCAATCGGTCGGAGGCGGCTGAACGCATTTGGAGGAGAGACTCGCCAGACGATGGGAAGAGCGAATGCTGAGGTAGGGGTGGATGTGCTAGGTCCCCACCGTGCCGGACAAGATACAGACGTACCCGATGCTAATTGGTCGAAAGCTGCTGGACCAACCGCACGTAAAAATGGTAAAGACGTACAAATCCCTGTCCATCACCGACTGCAGGGCGGAATCACCTAAGCCACAGGTTGTGCCAGAAGAAGAAGAAAAAAGGAATCCACTTGGGGCTCCCATCAATGCGGTACGGGACCAAGAACGCTATTATACGAGGTATGATATGTACTGCATCTCTGTCAAAATTAACGTCGTACGTAGACGCCATCTCAGACATGTCTCTGCTCTTGAATTTTACGCCATTGTCATACACAATCCACATAGAGACCACGAACAAAGGAATACAAAATTAACTTACAACATCACCTACGGCTTGTGAGTGTTGTTCCTGGACGTCATAAGAACTGCGGGTTTCTGCAATTTGCGCTCGACTGCTTGACAAACTGGAAAAAAAGAGCAATACATCCGTAGCCAGTCGTAACCACGGGACACTTTGTCCATGGTCTTTTGAACCCGGCCATATATGCTTAGAACGTCGTCATGGTACTGCTGATCGATCTAAGTTCCCCCTTCCTTTGGAATGTCCAGTCCTCTTCCTTCGATACTAACTTGTTGAATTTTGTTGACCGTGTTCAAAAAAAAACTCCGCTATCGATGCGCGAATCTGAACCTTGCACCAATCTTATTCACCCTCTGAAGCATCTTCAGTACCAAGGATCCTAGGTAGCAACGGCGATAGTGGCACTTCTCCACGTGCCCCAGATAAGGCACCGGGTACTATGTGTTCTAGACTAAAGAATTGTGATTGGTCACTACGGTGAATTTACTGTCTCCAGATATGGGCGAAGCTTCCTTATTGCCTAAGTCACTGCGAGACACTCTCTTCACCGTCGATTGTACAGTTGAGGTAGCTCACCACTTTCTCTGTTTCGCTATGTATCTCCTGAGTGAAACCAGCCCCTAATACAAACGCAATAGCGTGCACAACAAAGGATAGGTCAAAATTTCGGCTGGGAAAAATCAGCGCTCATATCAAATTGTCCCGCAAAGCAAAGCCTTACACCTATCTGGCCACTGATACTTCCATTTATTTTTCAACAGTTCCGTGATCGGAGGAATGTAATCAGTGAAGTTGTGAACGAAACGACGATACCAGGGGACCATAACGATGAACCTCTGCAGTGCTGACACAGTGGTAGGCCTCGGATACTTCAGCACACCCCGTATCGTTTCCGCATCGACTCACAATTTTTTTTCCGACTTAACACCAGCCCCGCTTCCTGGATACGCATCAACACTCCGTTTGGCACTGCCAGACGCCGCTGAAAAGTCTCTCTGACGATGCGCGAAATTGATGCGCGAAATTGATACAACCCCTTCCCGGGAATATTGAACGCGATGAATCTCTTCGAAGACTCGGGGATGGATATCTGCCAGTAAGCGGACTTAAGGAGGGGAACTTTGCTTTTCTCAGCTTCTCGAGAACAGCGGACACAAAAGTAGTAGGACACGCATCGTGCTTCCCTTTTTAACCTTCTTCTTGATGAGCAGAATAGGCCAAGACCACGGACTAGACGAAGGCTCAATCATTCCCACTTGAAGCATCTCATCTAGTGATGGATTATGTTGCGATTTTATTGTTATACCTGCGATTGCCATTTGCTAATCGCAAAGATTTTAGCCTGCGATCTTACAAAAAAACTTTTGAATTTAGAAAGAAAAGCAGCCTTATTTTATTTCAGTTTGGCGATTGTATGTATAACTCTTTATTTCCAAAAAATATTTTGAACAATTGAATGCTTAATTTTAATTTAAGATTTACAGAATTTTTTATAGAAAAAAAGTATGTACGACTATGACATGTTTGTCATTTGTCGGCAGTTTGACTTTTAATTCTTTTATAATTCATACTATATATATTTTATATTTGTATTTAATATCTATTAATATCTAATAGAATGTATTGTTATTATTTCTAAATTCTGGTTTTAATAGTTAAATTAATTAATTAATTAATTTCTGTATTTAAGAGCACCCATAACGAATTTGTTGAGCTTGTTCCAAGACCCATCATTTACTCCATATTTTGCCGAAATATCTATATCTAAATTCCCCCAAAATCGGACAAATGCCAAGGAAATGTTTTATTGTTTCTACCTCCCTCATATTACCCAATGAGCATAGGTTACAATCACGAGTGCTAAATCTGCTCCCATTGAGCCAGATCAGATCACAGCGTGCCTTGATAATCCATGATATTTTGGTCTGACTCTGGTTATCAGTGAAGAATGTTTGACCTTTCGAATAATCATGTTGGCTATAGACTCTTCGCTCCTGCTTTATCTAGAAAACTTTGATATCTTTTTTGCTTTAGCTTCTGCAACAGCTCTTGTCCTTTAGATGTCCAATCAGTTCGTGTCAGATTTCTAGCCCGCCATTGTAAATCAAATTCCGCTCCAGGATTATTCATTTCTTTTGCCCAAACATTTTTTTTCAATGATTTTCTTGGACAGTGTATGAAGCAATCTTCTATCATCGTATACAAACAACATTTTATAAATGTAGCTTTAACATGTACAAATGCCCACACTCGATTCCGATCTCTATGTACAGGTCATAACTTGGCATGTTAACTTGAAGCTTCAGCACCCGCTTGAGGAAATAACACTCGAGTTTATCAATATCCTCAAAGTGTTTACATCCCCATATTTGTGGTGCATAGGCCTGGACTGCTCTACAGGCAGATTGGAATAATTGCCACTTCCATTTAAGACATATTCAGTTTTTGCCCAGAAAATGTATCCATGTGGCGTTGATAATACTTTTTGCAGTGTTGTTTCTATTTTAAACGTGCTTGGAAAATGACATTTTGGCGTAAGAATAACTCCACTTTTCTGTGGATGATAATCTTCCTCAGTTTCTGAATACAATAATGGCCGATTTATCCAAATTTACTTCCATATTCCTTAGATTGCAGTATTCTTCTAAGCATGTTACCATTGTCTGCAATGTGTTCACGTCATCTGATAAGATAACGATGTTATCCGCATACAGAAGCAGTCTTATATTAGCTTTACTGAATACAATGCTAACACCTTAATACTCGTGTATGTCGTTTAAATAAAGGGCAAAAAGTAATGGGGATAGAAGGCATCCTTCTTTTACACCTGATATTGTTTCAAAGCACTCCGAAAGTTTTCCACCCGTCCATACTACAGATCTTGTATTACTATAGATACTCTCTATAGATACTTTAGATAGATAAAAAACTTTAGATAGTTTAAAAATTGGCGATTGCTGCCGTCACTGGTGTGTGGTAGGTGAAGGGAGACTCGATCGGCGAATTCTCTAGCGACCTGTTGCGATTGTGGCCGTGCAACGTTAAATTTCTTGGGGCATTTTGTTGTTTTTTGGATGTTAAGGTCTGGGAACCATGTGCTTGGTAGATTAAGGTTGCCCCCAGCAGCTAATCTAAACAAGCTGGAGAGAAGAACATTACGAAATAAAATTGTAGACGGCAACAGAAGAATGTCGATACTGAATGGATAACTGATCAATACTTAGCCATGCTAACAGACATTATTATTAAAATAAGCAAATTGCACCCAGACCAATACAAAGTAATTTCTTACAAAATACTAATCATCACAATAACTATCAAAGCAATCATCAACATAATAATGCCAATAACAATAGTAGAGTAGCGTCAAGACAAACTCGGAGTACTTTTAATAATCATAATACAAACACAAGTCGGCAGTTCAGGAATAATAGGAACTTAAGCTATAACTCATCGAGAAGTTGACAATGTTAGTGATAGCAACGATGTAAATTTAATTTCACAAAATGAGTTTTTATAAACTAGCATCGGAAAGGAACAAAATTATAAATTTAAGGGAAAAAATACATTGTTATGATTGATACAAGTTCTACATTTAGATTATTAAATTAAAATACAGTTTCAAACTGAATTTACGGAAGCTTAGGAGGGGAAGTAGCATTAACAACAATAGAAGGACAAGTAACAAAAAGTTAGGAAACAAATGCAAGAAATGGAAGGCCAAGGTATAATTAGGGAAAGCCAGAGCAGGTACAGATCACCGAATGTAGTAATCCCAAAGAAAAAAGACACTCAGGTATACACAATTTTCGAATTGTGGTAGATTACCGAAGACTAAACCAAGTGACAATTGACGACAAATACCCATTTCCCAATGTAGACAGTATATTGGACAGTCTGAAGGAAAAGCCACTCAAAAAACCTCCATGGCAACAAGAATTCCTAATTCCTTTGGATGGAAGAGAGAAGTGGTTAGTCTTGATTTCGAATTGCTGACTAGAATGTTTAACAAATAAAAATTAAAGTGTAGATAAATAAGATAAATAGATATATAGAAAACTTATAAATAATAACAAATAGGCACAAATAGGCAAATAAAAAATAAATTAATTAATTAATAAAGAGATAAGTAAACAAATAAATAAATTTATGTATAAATAAATAACTTAATAAATAAATAGAAAGGAAATAAATAAATATGTAAATATATTAAACAAATAAATATATAGATAGATAAGTAAAGGATTTCGATAAGGATTTCGAAGCGTTGACAAGCGACTTATGCAGGCACAGGCGTCTGCACTTAGCCTCTGTCAATGAACTCCTACTCTCACCTCCCCGTGGTGAAATCCGGGAGCCGAGCACCTTCGACTGAAGATGGGGTACCCAACCCCCGTGGGACGTCATTGGCGGCTGCAAACGAGAGAGGGGGAGAGTGGATGAGTCTGTATCAGGGCTCATCTTCTCTACGGATGGCGGCGGAGGAGCTTATCATCAGATTAGCCAACGGCGACATCCAGACCTACCTGGTACACCTCCTTTTAGAGCTACTCTGACATATTCGGAGCTCAGATCTAAAAGGTTGCCTTCAAGGTCATATCGGGATTTTGGAGTAGAGTTGGCGGCGGAGGAACCCTATCGTGTAGGGTCAACGGCGGCACTCACAACCTCAGCGAGGTTACCGATACCGGAGTCATCCGGACCCTTCGCCCAAGGGTAAAATAAATGGGCCTGGCCTCCCAGCTGGAGGTTGTGCGTGGGGTTAACGCCCTCACCACGTAAAAAAAATTTTGTTCAGAGACGACTACTTGCCTCGGATACTGACCGATCTACTGTTGACGACCCCAGCAAACGAACAAATGACCATGCTTTTCGGTTCTGCACGTGGAATGTGAGATCTCTTAACAGGCCACGTGCAGCCGAAGAACTCGCGGAGGCCCTTGACTGCTATAAAGCAGATATCACCGCCATCCAGGAAGTGCGATGGAATGGGCCGGGCAAGAAGAGGATGAAAAACTGCGATATCTACTACGGTGATTGCAGCAGAGAGAGGCGCTTATTTGGATGTGGATTTGTTGTTCGAGGCAGACTTAGGCAAAAAGTCTTAAGCTTTGACTGTAAAAGCGAACGCCTCATAACAATCCGCATCAAGGCTACATTCGGCAACATCAGCCTGATATGCGCCCACGCCCCGACAGAGGACAAAGATGATAGTAGCAAAGATGACTTCTATGATCTCCTAGAAAGAACATACGATCAATGCCCCAGCTTTGACACCAAGATCGTTCTAGGAGATTTCAATGCTAAGCTGGGTAAAGAAGAAATCTTTGCTAAAGCCATAGGGAAACACAGCCTACACGACACCACGTCCAGTAACGGACTAAGGCTGGTGGACTTTGTCATGGGACGTAACCTCTCTGTTGCTAGCACGCGGTTCCCACACCTCAACATCCATAAAGGGACATGGCGGTCCCCAGATCAATCAACCGTCAACCAGATTGATCACGTTGCGATCGACGTCAGACACTCCTCCAGCATTCTCGATGTCCGAACTTTCCGAGGAGCCAATGTTGACTCGGACCATTTCCTTGTTGTAGCCAAGGTAAGAATCAGGATATCACGAGAGCAACGGAGTCGAGAACGAACACCACGGTTTGACGTCGCAAAGCTACAATCGCAGCGGACTGCCAGGATCTTTGCCGACCGAGTCTCCCAGAAACTCTCTGTTAGTTCGACGCCGCCTGCACAAACCATCGAAGAAGAATGGAGTCGTTGTCAAGAAGCCATCAAAGAAGCTGCCACTGATGTGCTGGGTTTTACGACACCACCTAGAAGGAACCCATGGTTTGACGACGAGTGCAGGCAGGCACATGCAGCCAAACAGGAGGCCTACAAGGCAACGCTGCATCGAACAACGAGGGCTGTTCGTGAGCTCTACGAACAGAAGAGAAGGGAAGAGCACCGGCTTCTCAGAAGAAAAAAGAAAGAGCATGAGAAGCGCGCGGTCGAGGAGATGGAGAGGTGTTATGGCAGGAATGACGTCCGAAAGTTTTATCAAAGGGTAAAACAATTATCCAATGGATATAAAACTCGGACAGAAGCCTGTCGGGATGGAAATGGACATCTGGTAGTAGAGTCGCAGTCGATACTGAGAATCTGGAAAGATCATTTCTGCAGACTGTTAAACGGCGATGAGGACCAAAATACCGCTGTCAGGCAGAATGTTCCACTCTATCTGGGCGATGACAGACGTGAATACCGTCCCCCAGACTTAGACGAGGTCAAGGTAGCAATATCAAGACTGAAGTCTAACAAAGCTGCTGGAGCGGACGGTCTGCCCGCTGAAATATTTAAGGCAGCTGGAGATGATCTGGTTGGGCGCATGCACCAGCTCATCTGCAAGATATGGTCTGAGGAAAGCATGCCCGACGAGTGGAATCTCAGTATCGTTTGCCCGATCCACAAGAAAGGAGACCCCTTCAACTGCGCCAACTATCGAGGGATCAGTCTTCTTAACATCGCATATAAGATCTTCTCTGCCGTTTTGTGTACCCGCCTGAAGCCATTCATTAATAACCTGATAGGTCCATATCAATGTGGCTTCAGGCCAGGAAAGTCCACAACAGACCAAATTTTCACACTACGGCAGATCCTGGAAAAGACCCAAGAAATGCAAATCGAGACTCACCATCTGTTCGTCGATTTCAAGGCCGCATATGACAGCGTGCATAGAGACGAGCTATACAACGCCATGTCTAGTTTTGACATTCCTGCCAAACTCGTCAGGCTGTGCAGGATGACGATGGAGAACTCTCGCTGCTCCATCAAGGTCGGTAACGAACTCACCGAGACCTTCAATGTCAAAAAAGGTTTTAGACAAGGCGACGCGCTGTCATGTGATTTCTTTAACATCGTCCTGGAGAAGATCGTGCGAAACTCACACGCCAACACTAGAGGCACGATCTTCCAGAAGTCCGTGCAATTGTTAGCATACGCCGATGACATTGACGTGATTGGCAGAACTCAGCGAGCCGTCAGTGAGGCTTTTGCTAACATTGAGACGGAAGCGGCTAAAATGGGTCTGGCGGTGAATGAGGGCAAAACGAAGTATATGCTGTCCTCAAAAAAGGACATACAACATCGACGTCTTGGACAGAGCGTCACAATGGGCAGCTATAACTTCGAGGTAGTCAAGGACTTCACTTACCTCGGCTCCGGAGTAAACTGTACTAATAACATCAGTACCGAGATCAAGCGTAGGATAACTCTTGCCAACCGCTGTTTCTTCGGGCTCAAGAGGCAATTGAGTAATAGAGCCCTCTCTCGAAGAACCAAGTTGACTCTATATAAGACTCTGATCATCCCAGTCCTGCTATACGGCGCGGAGGCATGGACAATCTCGAAAGCGGATGAAGAAGTCCTTGGTCTCTTTGAGAGAAAAGTTCTACGCACGATCTTTGGTCCTGTTTGTGTTGACGGGTTCTGGAGGAGAAGATTCAATCACGAACTGTACGGGCTGTACAGCGACATGAGCCTAGTTAGGCGTCTACGGATCCAACGCCTACGGTGGCTAGGTCATGTAGAGCGTATGGACACCACAGCTCCGGCCCGAAGAATCTTCGAATCCGAACCTGTCGGGCAACGCAACAGAGGACGCCCGCGTTTAAGGTGGCGCACCCAAGTGGAGAAGGACCTCAACCAACTTGGTGTGCGAAACTGGAGACAGCTAGCCAGGGATCGCGCTAGTTGGAGAGGCATGTTGGTTGAGGCCCAGGTCCACCCCGGACTGTAGCGCCACACAAAGAAGAAGAAGAAGAAGATAAGTAAACAAATAAGATTTGCACTCATTCTGCAGATACGTTTAAAATCAAGTCGTTTCCGGATGTTAAGAGCGATTGATTATACCGTAGAAAAAGTTGTTCAACTCTAACTGTGACCATTTCGATCATGGATATCTTATGAAGTTCCGTTGTCGAGGAAAACCAGGGGAGATTTAGAATCATCATCTACGCAGATGATTTTTGGCGCACTTACCCCAGACAGGAGACCCATAGAATATGATCGGTTATAGACTTCGGATATAAACTTAAAAATCAATATTTTGTTTTCCTGCAAATGAATGGATTTTTGTCGTTACGTTTATCTTTTTGATAACTTCTTGAAGCCTAAAAGTTAACCTTTCATCTAAATGTACCCCAAGATACTTTCCACTCGATCAGAAAACAATTAAGTTGAAGGCTGTTGCTTGGAAGTAAACAAGCTTTTCTTTTTAGAGTGAAAAAGGTTGCTTGCGTCTTGGAAGCGTTAATGTTTATTTTCCAATCTTGACAATATTGAAGAACAGTATTTATCCCAGATTGCAGATTGGTTTCAATAATTGAACCAATTGCATCCGAGGAGTAGATACATGTATCAGTCTCTCGCGACCTGTTAAGGCGATCAGTCGAGCTTTTTTTTTAGAGTACATTTTCAACTAACCGAAACACTGAAGAGGCGCGCTTTTTCCCTCGAGGATTCCTCAACCAGCAAATTGTTGCGTCGTGCTACTACATTTATTCCTCTCCAATCCCACAAAGACACCGATCTTGGGGAGGAAATGTGCACCAGTGAACCAGAGCAACAATTGCCCAAAAAATACCCATTCCACCCATCAAAATCCTCCAAAAAAATTGTGAATTTGTGCGCAATTTCTTTAGTGAATTGAAAATTACAGATTCCTCCGTGAATGAAATTTCAATTGGCATCAAGGTTTTTTGTGAATCAATTGATTCCTACAACACTGCTTTGAGTGCGTTGAAAGACCATAAATGCCAGTTTTTTTTTGCACGATCTTAAATGTGAAAAATCGTTTAACTGACTCTCTGAAAAAAGAACTTACAACACCCGGTCTCATGTGCAAAGACATAAAAATGATAAAAAAACAATACGAAAAATACGCGGATTTTCTCTATGTCGTCTATTTTGAGAACGGTTCAATTCGCCTCGCGGACCTTCGCAAAAACATAAAATCCATTTTTCGGACCCAAGTAAGGTGGTATTTCCAACGACGTGCTAAGAAAAACATCACTCAGTGTCACAACTGCCAAATTTGGGGCACGGCGAAAGACACTACAATGTGAAAACCTTTTGTGCTAACTGCTCGGGAAATCACAAAACTAGTCTTTGCACCTCCACCGGAATATCCAAATGTACAAATTGTGGAGGTAACCACAAATCTACCGACGAAAACTGCAAATGCTGTTCAGATTATTTGGACATCATCGGCAAAAAGACACCCGTCCGCCCGCACCCCTCCCGTTGCGTTCTCAACCACATCCAGCAGTGTCAGCGAAAACTTTCAATGTCAACAGTGTGGAAGACTTCAACTCTCTCCCTCGAGTCTCACGTCAGTTGCAGCAGAATCATCATCACTGGGCAAAGCAACAAGTTTCAACTCAACAACAACAACAGCGAAGAACTTCAATTTCCCCTGCATCAGTGAACCAAGATCTTTTTTCTTATGAAGAACTTAATTCTTTACTGTTTAAATTGTCAATGAACTTGAAAATTGTAAAACAAAAGCTCAACAATTTAAAGCAATTGCTCAGCTTGCAACTAAATACTTATGTAACAATGTCAAGTAATTCTCCCAAATCTCATCTTAAGCTTTTATGTTGGAATGCAAGAGGCATTCGCAACAAGAGCTTTGAGCTTTTAAATTTTCTTTCCAATCTGGATATTGATGTTTGTCTTATGTGTGAAACAGGTCTACATATTAATATTGGCTTTGATTGTAGTAATTATTCCTGTTATCGTCGTGATCGCAATAGTAGAGGTGGAGGTGTTGCCATACTCGTCGAAAATAGTATTGATCATTCCGTGTTGCCAATGATGCATACTGTAGTACTAGAAAACATTGGAATAGAAATCAAATTAAGTAATAACACATTGTTGAAAATTGTTTCAGTATATTTTCCAGGAGGAACACGTAATACCCATAAAAATGCTTGAAAAATGACCTTAGAAAATTGTTAAGCAATGATAATGTCGTCATTGGAGGTGACCTTAACTGTAGACATCGTAGCTGGGGGTGTCTAAGGACAAATGTTTGTGTAACACATTATATAACTTATGCTTAAGACATAACTTTACAATAATGTACCCATCCAGTCCCACATACATCCCGTCTTGCAGTAGGCACTCCTCATCAACGCTAGACCTTTTTCTTACCACGACTCCTAACTCCTAACCCACTCCAATTGTGCATAATGCGTTTAGCTTCGATCATCTTCCCGTCAGCTGTGATATTCTACTTCGTCCTAGTAAAAGTAATGTGCAATATTTAGATTATAAAAATGCGAACTGGAATTTGTTTAGATATTATCTAACAAACACTCTACTTACTTGTCCGAAAATCTGTCCGCTGTGAATAACTGTCAAGATGTTGATGATTCCATCGCATTATTCAACACAAAATGATCAGAAAGCATTCGTGCTTCTGTTCCATTGAAGACATATCCGAGAAGAGCATTTGCGCTACCTCGATATGTACTTAGCCTAATAAAGATTAGAAATCGTTACAGGAGGCTTTGGCAGACCTACAGACAGTTAAACGATTTCCACGAAATGAATATATTCACACGCTTAGTTAAAATTCAAATAAATGAGTACAGAAACTCTTTATGGAACAACAAATTAAGCCACCTTAACGCAAACCCAAGGCCTTTTTGGAATTTAGCTAAGATTTTGCAGAAGAAAAACCATTACTATCCTAACTTTGAAATAAACGGGTCACTGGTATCAACTAAAAGACAACAAGAAGACAAATCGGAGCTCTTAGCAGCTACATTCCTTAAAAACCATACTTAACTTTCCCAAATACCTCATAAAAATTGTACAAAGCTTTTTGTTGATTCGTGCCTTTACAGTATATCTAAATGGGGCCTTCTCCTCAACGAAACCTGTTCCAGCCGGAGTCCCACAGGGTTCAGTTTTGGCTCCAGTTCTCTTTAATATTTTTCTTACTGGTATGCCCAGTGTTCCTAACTGTGATATAGCGCTTTATGCAGATGATTTGGCCATATACTCTTCTCATGAGTATGGACCAGTTATAGAATATAATCTGCAATCTGGAATTCAGGCCTTTTTTGAATTCTACAAACATAGGAAGATTAAAATTAATGTTGGTAAATGCACAGCTATTTTCTTCACCAGACGAAGACATAACCGTTATTTTCCCATTAATAGTCTTAAGCTAGAAAACAGCAACATACCTTGGGTCAATACTGTCAAGTACCTTGGGGTGTACTTGGACCAGAAATTGACCTTTAGCCAAGATCGATATCCTCATCAAAATGCTTTACTGTCTTATCAATCGCAAATCAGTTCTTAATAAAAAGAATAAAATAACAATTTTCAAGGTCATCTTTCAAGCACTGATGACTTAAGGTTCCCCTGTATAGGGTAATCGCGCGAAAACACACATCAATCGGCTCCAAATAGCACAAAATAAGGTGTTGAAAATGATGCTCAATCTACCG